>LS997562.1:16998613-17063613 GCA_000469685.2 Haemonchus contortus | reverse complement strand
AAAACGGCAACCTTGGGTAGAACTGCTCGGGAGAGACTACTAAAATCTCAAGGCTATGACAGGCTGCCTGAAAGCGAAGTACTAAGAAAACGATTTATATTTTCATTGCACGGACGCTTGCATCGGAAGTGTGTATGGAAGACTCGATGATGCAAGCTACGAATATCAAGTACGACGTCATAGGACTGATCGAGACAAGACATCGCCCGCTGCACGCTGTATTCCAGACTAGAGAAGAACATGCGACACCAGAGGCGTCGGCAGCGCAGGTGTCCTCGTCAGTGCGCACTTGGCCATGAATATCGATCCGTACGACAGCTTAACAACCCGAATCGGACGTTTGCGATTAAAAAGATGTGGATCGACCTCAGCTATAACCATCTTCGTTGCCTATGCACCAAGGTCATCGTCGGTGATTTCGACGTCAAGATTGCCCCCAGAAGAACGGCTGAAAAACTCCACATCGGGACTCACGGAATGGAATGGAATGAGCAAGGTGAAAGGCTGTCCGAGTTTATCATGTCGACCCACACTATTCATGGCACCTTGCGGTTCCAAAAGTTCTCACATTTCCGATGATCATGGGAGTCACCTGGTGGACAGTTCCATATCAAAATAGATCGCATCATCGTCTATCGAAAGTTTTGACTGACTGACGTCGCTGTTATTCCGAAGTTCTACACTTGATCAGACCATCGTCTCTTCCGCGCTAGATACTTCCGCTTTTGAGCACGTGTAGAGAGATGCGATTTTCAGGAAACGAAGCTCTTAAGACTGCTGTCAACAGGGATTACTTCGCTCAACTGGGAAGAGCATTCGCACGGCCGACGGAGCTTCGTCAATTATAACACCAAGACAACTTCTGTTCTTCGTTCTGACGGAACGGTAACTGTATCCCGAAGGGCAATTAAGAAGATATCTACGACTCCTGATCTGATCTCTTAAACAGCCGCGTCTCCTGCAAACCTACCATCTTAGGCACGAAGGATGTGGCGTCCCTTCAGCTCTCCCTCAGAAGTTCGACGTGTCATCACGTTGATGAAGAACTGTGAAGCGCCCAGTCCTTTAGAATACTGGATAGAGGGCAGCCATATGAGTAGGCAGGCCTACGAAGAGGGCTTAGAACAACCGATGACATTTACAATGTCAGAACTCGTTTAAGTATCGCAAAAGTACAGAGTGCTGCTACATCCTACGATCATCGGTTCAAATAAGGGGTTGAATACCGTCAAACAGAAGCATTTACTATGCCTTGGGCAACCACGGCAATCCTACTCAATATGTAAGGACCAGTCGGATTGCCCGGTTAACGCCAGGCTCTCCTTCTTCTTGTGTCAAACACCCTATCCCGAGAAATGTTGAACTGATTTACCCTTTTCCAAAGTTTATGGTTTTTGAGTTTTTTCCGGTGTTTAGCTGAGTTTGAGTTTTTTTCCGCTGTTTAGCTGAGTGAGAGTATGAAACTGAAACAGAGCTCGATGTCACTTTTTGGCGCAACAGAAATCGAAAGCTTCCCTCCTTCTTTGGTAAAGTTATAGCCAGTCCAATTCTCCCCTCCTTTTTTGAAGCAGATAACAGTTCCCTGTACACGAAATTTGACACAGACTAACAGGGCAGTGCAAGTGATATTCAGTTGAAGTCGGTGCTTACGCCTTTGATTGGGAATCGAGAACCTTTGCTCTCTTTCTTACAAATAAGTACCCATCAAAAATCCAACTGTTTGACAATCAAAGATGATGCTGTGGAAATCTTCTAAGTGAAGATAACACCGTTATCAGATGTTCTTTATCTATGAACCCTTTCCTCAACGGATGTATCATCGGTTGAGAATTCCAGATTATTGGTGGTCGGTTAAATTCTGTCGCAAATGATATCGACCAAAGATGACTTCATTGAATCACAAACCTTGCTGGGTAGCGGTCGTGATCTATTATAATGGTAAGGAATGAACGAATTTCTAATATGCTCATCGTGTTGCCCTAATGGGTCCCAATCACTGCACTTACCACTCACTTTTGTCACCCTGCTACACCAACCTGTCTTATCGAATGAAACATAGTGAACGGCCAAAGCTACATCGTAGATACCGAAGACGTTAGGATTTTGATCGCTAGGTGACCTTTCTTAGGTCCCTTATCTTCTCTTATCAGTTATGATCAGTTCTTGTCACCGAGTACCTACGATCCCCTCATATCCTACATCAATTACTAATATGCTGAGGTTCCACTGTTAGCACGAAAAGTGTAATCGTACCAATTTTGAACGCTCTGGGTGCACGGGGACAGGAGTTATGAATTTGCGGCTCAATTTTCTATCGCGCACGCCCCGCTCTCTATGCGCGGAGTCCGGTCCTGCCACCCAACAAAGTGTTTCCATCCTGTTCCCCGTATTCCTATCAAGTTCGAAAACTCTCGGTTCACGGGGACAGGAGTTATGAATTTCCGGTCAGACACACACACACCGACACACACACACACAAACAAACACACACGCACACACGAACACACCGACAAACCAACAGACACACTTAGCGAATTATATATAGTACGATGTTTTGTAAGCTCAACAGCAACTTCACGATCATGATTTTGCCCTTGAAGTCATTTTTGGCGTGTAGAGAGTATGTCAGTGGGGCCATTACACTTCGGCAGAACTTTCAGCTCCGCTCCCGAGAAAATCATGCGCCATATGGAACGGTAAGGCATGGGAGTGAAGGCTGACGGCCGCTACTCATATAATCTCCGCTTTGCAGATGACATCGCTCTCGTAACACCGAACACAGAGCAGGCGGAATAAGCTGTTGCATGAGGATATTTATCGAGCTGCAACTTTTTCATTATTTCAGAGACAATTTCAGCTTGAGTGAGTAGGCTTTTCAGCGAAGAAATGGTGTGGCGAGGGACCGGGCAAATGTAGTTAATAATGGATGCAAGTAGTAAGGAATGTCAAAGCTGGAAGAGTGAAGGACGAATGAGAATGAGGGTGGTAGTGATGGAGAGAGCGGAGAATATTCTAATTATCAAAAATCGCAAGTTGTACGGAAGGTCAAAGCGACAACCGCTCGAACGGTGTCTTCTTTGCCAAAAACAAAACGAACACCCTCAGCATTAATCTAAAAATTTTCATGGGATCCGACAACAAGCCTTGCTGGGATTACAGAAACGAATAATCCTCAACCGACAGCAGTTTAACCGAGAGCTGCTCAATCTAGAGTTTTCTCCTGAAGATATATCCTACCTATGCTGTAACAACAGAAGTCATGAATAAGATTCCACTCCTACCTTGCTTTCTTCATTTCTAAAATGGGAAAGAATCTGATCGACTTCATCTTCCATTTCTTTTAGTATACTGTTGTAGTCCGTATCTGTGTTTTCCATGGCCTACCTGAAAGATCAAGTATCATGCCCATTCAGACAATCAAAGACTATTATGAGAATGTTGGGAACTAGTGCTACCACTCACCGTCACTACTTGCTCAGAAATGGCGTAAACCGTCTGTTCAATCAAAAAGTTAGCTCGAGGGATAACATAATTCAATTCTTAATGATCCGAAAAGGCGAAGATTCATTACTCAAGAATATTCATAATTCAGAGCTTGCGCACCTAAAAAGATAGGTGGAGAAGGATGAGGGGCAAGGGGC
Source organism: Haemonchus contortus (assembly GCA_000469685.2). Lineage (NCBI taxonomy): Eukaryota > Metazoa > Nematoda > Chromadorea > Rhabditida > Trichostrongylidae > Haemonchus > Haemonchus contortus. Next base: position 17,059,972 of record LS997562.1, on the reverse strand, counting down.
ATGAGCTATTTGCCAACTCCACGTGCACAATAGAGCAGGAAAAGTTCCACATCATGCGATGTCTGCAAAATGTTGCAACTTGATTTGTCCTGAAATACAACCTTCACACTTGTATTGCTTGCGCCTTTCATGAAAACTACTCGGCTCCAGTATTTCCTATTCATCCCTCGTGCCCCCCCCCCCCTTTGTCAAACACCTACATGCGTTTAAACTTGATGTTATTGTTGGCTACTGTTATCGCGACCCGAAACGCGATCCGCAAGTCTCACAAAGATAGTGAGTTATGAGTGCAACTTAACTCTTGGAGGAAACTCGATTGAGTAACTTGATAATGCTGATAACAGTTATGTTCTCGCCGAAGCACGCAATGCGAAAGTCTAACAAAGTTGGCAAGTTTTGGGCAAGACTTCGCCCTTGAAAGGGACTCGAGCCAATACTTGTGGGTTACAGGCACTGCGCTCTTTATCACTCACACTACCATGAAACGTTCCTGTCTTCATCTTTTTAAGCTGACTAGCTAACTAGCTAGCTAGATGAGCTATGGCATGGAAGTCAATATCTGGTATCGATCGTGGAAGGGATAAAGAGCAGATTGCCCAAAAATCCAGGTCCTAGACCCGTTTGAGGGGAAAATTTCGCCCGTAGCCATCAACCTTGAGAAATGAATATATTTTAAAAGTGTTATTTTGTGACCTTCTTGTTTTCTTTGGAGGCAACCATGAAACTACCATGAAACGTTCCTGTCTTCATCTTTTTAAGCTGACTAGCTAACTAGCTAGCTAGATGAGGTATGGCATGGAAGTCAATATCTGGTATCGATCGTGGAAGGGATAAAGAGCAGATTGCCCAAAAATCCAGGTCCTAGACCCGTTTGATGGGAAAATTTCGCCCGTAGCCATCAACCTTGAGAAATGAATATATTTGAAAAGTGTTATTTTGTGACCTTCTTGTTTTCTTTGGAGGCAAGATCGCCCTCAACTTTAAATGTTGCGTGTTGCGTTGATGAGCTAATGAGTCACGCGTTCATGCCGGGAAATGCGGTTTTCTGTTATATTTCCAACTAATACACCAGAACAGTCTGCAGCCTAGCGCTAGGTGATACATACACCACCCACAGCACGGATGTCTGACCTAGCGCGAGAAAGGCGAGTTCACCTTCGACTGCAACCTGTAAACGCAATCGTCGATAGTGGTGCCTCAATAATTCTGGACCACCCGCACTTGTCCAAGAGGTGATCTTCAACATTACTAAGCTTCAGCTTATATCCTCTTTGCTCAACCCCAATTTGAGATCCAACAAGCTATCGGAGCAGGCAAATCAGGAGCTATTGACTGCAGCACTATTTCCTGTCTTCCACCATTCACATTCTTCATCGGCGGCGCATAGCTGGTAATGAGGGCACAAGCTACGTGATCAAGACTAGCCGGGGATAGTTGCATGCCTTTTTGATGAGAAAGTACGTGCTGCTGTTTTGGTGAATAAAAAACAAGGTGGACGACCCCATGAGCAAGTTATTAACCCATTGGCGACCGCGCCTTTCTAGCGTGTCTGGCGTGTGGGACCGCTTTTCGCGGGCTGCTGCTGCGGCCCGCTGGCGGGCCACTCGGTCCCAGGAGCAAACATATTTTTTTGTGAACACTTACACCAGGCAAATTTTTTTATAAAATTGACGAGGAAGAAAAGATAAGTCGTACACAACGAACAGTGCTGTCGCTATGGCATCAATTGTTGTTCTTAGTGTTCTGAAAAATATAGGAAACTTCTACAAAATTGCCTCTAAATGTGCCCTAGATCCGACCCCATCGAAACTCAGAGAAACATATAAAATCAGAATGGCTTATTTCAAATCATCGGCTATATTGTGGCGATCTATGGCTTACAAATTTGGGAAAGGCGATGAAAAAGCACACACTTTCATCTGACATCACTTTCATCATAAATCAGCTGTGAATTTCTTTAGCACAGAAAAGCTGTATGAACTTCGAAAGAATTTAGAAAAGAGTTGAACATCTAAGCTTTACTTTCCAATCCTTCAGAAGCAGCCACCTGTGAAAACCGGATATATATGCCCGAGCCTGACACTCGTCAAATCATCGTTTATTCATATTCCCTTTGCTTTAGTAGTTTAGTATTTTGCAATGGGGTGGATTCGCTGGTGCAGTTATCCAAGCTTGAGGTCCCTTATAATGTGTAAGGTACTTCAAGCTTGCTTACTTACACCAGTAATAATTCTAACTTTTTACGCCACAATCGCCAACTTGTGAGCCTCGTAATGGTGGCGAATGTGGTGTAAAAATTGGGGTTATTTTATCGCTGGATCCTTCCAACTAAGTCATCAAAGGCAATTTAACTTGCATGAATCATGGTTAAAATTATATTTTTTCCCTTGGACGGTGGACTCCAATAATTATGATGATGTCGATCGATGAACATTTTCGAGATTTACTGTTGGACTCCAACGCTGAAAACAAAGGCGGCGACACAGATGATTCACAGGATTCGCAGGCAGTTTTTCCCTCAAGAGAAGAGTCTACTTCAGATTCCAGTTCGGTGGTGACACTTGATAGCGAAGACAGCGACACCGAAAATGGTCAAGTGATGTTGAAGCTGACACTATGTGGGAGTTCACTCAGCAACAAGGGCCGAGCAATGCGATGTCAATGTGTTCTGCTCCGATAGATTTCTTCCAATTATTCATCGACGACAATCTTCTGACGCTTATAGAAACGGAAACAAATAGATACGGGTGGCATAAGGACTCTAGCTTCGTGGACACTAATAAAGAAGAGCTGAAGAAGTTCATCGCACTGTGCATTCAGATGGGACTTGTGAAAATGCCCAGACTACGGGACTACTGGAGCACACGTCCAGCGCTAGGAGGTCATCCGTTCGCTGGTAAGATTGTGCCCAGGAACCGATTAAAGCAATTGCTACGCTCTCTTCATCTCTGTGACATTAGTGCACCAGACGGAGATCGACTGTACAAGATAAAGGCGTTTGTTGATATATTTGATGGCAACTGCGAAAGAAATTTTCAACCTGGAAAAGGAGTAACCATAGACAAATTGCTTGTACCATTCAGAGAACGTATCGTTTTCCGACAGTAACATATCAAAGAGACGTAGATATGGTGTAAAGATCTTCAAGCTTTGCACGAGAGGTGGCTATACATGGAGATCAATGATCTACGCGGGCAAGACCACACGCAGCGGACCACTCGCAGATACTGTCGTCTCCTCTCTGATCTGTGGCCTCCTAGACAGCGGCACACAGCTTTGTTGTGATAAGTGGTATAACTTGACTGGAATAGCGAAAAACTTCTGAAAAGAAGAACTCATCTAGTTGCTACTTTGAGAAAAAACCGTCGCGGAATTCCATTACTTGAGAAAGAGAAGAAATTAAAGCGTGGAGAGCTATACTGTCTACAGAATAAGGATGGTATTCTGGTGCTGAGGTGGAAGGATAAGAGAGAACTTTTGATGATATCAACTGTGCATGATGGAGAACGTGGTTCATCGAAAAAACACATGGTCGTTGGAGACTACAACAACCTAAAAGGATTTGTGGATCAAAGTGACCAGATGTCGGCTTATTCTAAATTTGTTCGTCGCACCACAAAATGGTATATCAGAGTTTTCTTCCACTTTGTCACGCAAACAGCAGTCGTTAACTCGTGGAGGCTTTTTTGTGACACAATAGGAAGTACCCAACTCAATGAATGTAAGATGACCATAGTGGAATCTTTATTTCAGGATGCGTTCAGTAAACCTCTCTCACCGAAAGAGACCCACAAATTGGAAAGGACTGAGAGCCGCCCAAAGGAAAACAGAAGAAGATGCACAGGTTGCTACAAGGAATTTCGAGAAGAAAAAGGTCGCACTTATGCTATGAACCATGCAAAAAAGTCTCGACAAGGTGCAGCAAATGCCACAAATACTTTTGTTTGGAATGTTTCTGAGTTATCATAAGAAGTGCATGTAAATTATTATTAGGTTGATGCATAATTATTGCGGATTTTTTTGCGGCTTTTTTTCTCTCGATAGAATTTGAATATTGAGTTCGGGTTTTCTCTAGAAATTATCTACTTGATTTCCTCTACAAGAATATACTCAAAAAACCATCCGCATATTTGCGAAATTAGGCTTTACTACTACTTCGAGAAAGATTGGAAGGTGGCACAGTCATTCCGCGATCTCAGAAACTTTTCGGTGATCGTTCATTAGGTGATCTAGTGAAAGTACACATGACTTCCTCGAGGTCAAAACGCGATTATTTTGTTATCTTCTATTTCCCCTGCATTTTACCTGTCTCTATATATTAGGTTGGTGCACAACTACTGCGAATTTTTTCCAGCAAGTTTTACTTAAGGAAACTATAGAAATACTAAGCAAAGACATACTTTAATAATTACTCCGGAACTTATTCACCACCTACGTCAAGCACTGCTTCCCATTGGTTAGTTAGTCGGGTCCCAAAAGCGAAGAAGTTTTGATCCTTATGGGCGACCCACGCCTTGACATCGGCCATCAAGTCATCCAAATCGACGTAGCCTCTATTTTCCGGCCATTTTTTCGATGAACGGTAGACGAGATAATCCATAAAAGTTTCTGCTGGTGAATATGGCAGATTTAGAGGCAGATCCCATTCCTTGGTTGGCTCTGGCTGATTGTTCGCGCCGAATTGATCGCCGAAAAGTTACTGAGATGCGGAATGACTGTGCCACCTTCCAATCTTTCTCGAAGTAGTAAAGCCTAATTTCCGAATATGCGTATGGTTTTTTGAGTATATTCTTAAAGAGGAAATCAAGTAGATCATTTCTAGAAAGAACCCGAACTCAATATTCAAATTCTATCGAGAGAAAAAAAGCCGCGAAAAAATCCGCAATAATTATGCATCAACCTAATAGTTTATAAACTTCGGTATTGCTCCTTTATCGCTGCCCTCAGAGATACTTTTGTTTTCTGTCCTTACTACAGGCGGAATTCAATGATACTCAAGTTTCTATAGAGGGTCATAATCCTGCTTTATACTCGAAAGTGTCAAAAAAATTGAAAGTGAATGTTATACATAAAAAATACTACTGTGGCCCGTATACGGGCCACGCGGTCCTAGGAGCACGATATGGTGTGGCCCGTATACAGGCCACGCGGTCGTCAATGGGATAAAGGTAAAAATTTGCTTGAAGTCGGTATAGGTCTGAACTGCTTTGTTAACACGACTAATGCTCATTGCGGACAACTTGACGAGGAAGGGAACCTACCCACATCCTCCACCGATGGAGCGAAAGCCCTCTCGCTGCCCACGGATCTATTTTGCATTTCAAGTTCAATCCGCTTAAGTGCGATGGACGGTTCGTTACTGGACTGGGGAATGCATTCTGCAAATTTGAATTCCATAAACTGCCTCTCGTAAACAGACTCTCAATTCTCCCTCCTGATATATCTGGTCCAACATCCAAAAAGCCACAAAAACTTGGAGCGTTTTTGACGCGAAATACAAGGCTGTTTGCTTTTGAAATGGTGCCACATTTTTCTATTGTCAGATGGGAAAAATCTTTACTAAGAAGTTGTTGGCGACTTTCTTTCACCTCCACAGTACCTAGCCAACTCGGAGTACGTATGCTACATACCGGATAACGAGACTTCCTGATGATAGTGGCAGCAGTGGCGCTAACAATAGTGGCAAAATAAGAACTATTTAACGATGTTCTGACTCTTAGTCACCTAAATATTTTGGAACCTATGTGGAACTGAATGCAAATAAAGGAAGAGTGCTGGCAATGTAAACACAGAGATGACGACACAATGAAGAGGAACTATTAAGTGATAAGAATAAGCTTTGAAAGGTGATTGCGAGTATTTTCCTACTCCAGTCTTAGTCTTACTTCAACGTCATCTTGCTTATCTGAGCCAGCCAGCCAATAGGTGGTCAGCCACCGGGTATGTAGGTGCATTTAATGCTTGATACCATTGCGAAGCATACGAGGAATAATTTGTCAGCCACTCATTACTAGAAAGGTCTCGTCCGCTCCCTGGTTCGGCAGAATTCTACATTTTTCCATTGATATCACACGGCATCTTTCTAGTTAGTCGTGCTACTCCCGTCAGCAAGAAGGCACTGCAAGCCGCACGTTCAGGGTTATTCCATTGTTTTCGTGAAACGTCGTCATGCGAAGAGGCAAGGACTGGAATTCATAGACCCGCATAAGAAGGAGTACCCACTCAAATTCATATAATAATTCTCTCATCTTTTGGTCTGTAATGATTGAGAAAGTTCACCCATGTAATTATGATAGCTTTTTATTGAATTTATTGATTTGCCCATCATCCGGTTGACACGTTAAGTTGATACCGCAAATCCAACGCGTCTGTTTCCATAGTCAAATATCGAGTAGAATGCACCTATGAAGACATCTCCGAGGATCCACGAGTTTTCTGAAATGACGTAGTATAGTCCTACCGGGAAACTTTGGTCGAATAGAAGAAGCTTACCGGCAGCCAGCTCCGGGAATTCTTGGAAACCGGATGAGCATGTTCCGTCAGTGTACTAAAAACGAATTGTGAGAAAATGTAGACGATTCAATAAGGGCTTCATCATCTCTACACTTCATTGACATTTGAAACCTAGTCTTATCCCTCTGTAACTGGAATCAGTTGTTATGATTAATATAAGTACACTGGTAGCAGCCGCTGTCGATCCACGCACTAAACATCACCGAAGGGTGTAACGTGTTTCATCAAATCCAAAAAACCATGCAACTCTCCCCGGCTTGTCTGTCGAGTATGAACATTTTCAAAATAATACCTTGATCACGTAGCTTTGTGCCGACATTACCAGCTGTGCGCCGCCGATGGAGAAAGTGATTGGTGGAAGACTGGAAATAGTGCTGCAGTCAATCGCTCCTGATTTGCCTGCTCCGATTACTTGTTGGATCTCAAATTGAGAGTTGAGCAAAGAAGATATAAACTAAGGCTCAGTAATGTTGGAGTTCACCTCTTGGACAAGTGCAGGTGGTCCAGCAATGAGTGAGGTACCACTATCGACGATTGCGGTGACAGGTCCATTGATAATTTGCTGCCCATTGATCTTGATCCCTCCAAGTTGTATTTGCCAATAAGTCTCCGAGATAAGGTACTCCCATGCAATTGATCCCTTAAAAACTATCGTCAGCTTCGACTACCACAAATTTTAGGGCAGTACCTGGTAGTGGGTGGAGTCGATTCCACACAGAGTCAACTCTCCACCGACAGTATTGTTGTAGAGGTCACGGTTAAGATAGAAAGCAAAAACGGTTTCCGGGCAAACCATCTGCAAAAACGTTGAACATTCTTCGGGAGCAACCCATTTCGCGATCTCCTACGCATTGATTCCCCATTCGAATTTGTAATGATTTGTAGGTGCATTGCACCATACAATAGTCTGCGAAGGTCATTTATCAACGAGTCAGTACTTTTGTCCTTCCAGACGGGGGCGGCGTCAATTGGTTATCCCTCAGGGTAAAAAAAAGTTCCGGTAGTCTAGCCAGAAACCGATTGGAGAGCTTCACGATTCACTGCATGGTCGCATGGTAACACTTTTCTGAAATTCGTCGTTATTCTTCCCCTGTCCACTGCACATTTCACTGCTTTTTACTTCCTATAAACTTCGTCATGAATTTGCAGTGGTCATAGCCAACTTATTGTATTAAAGCTTTGCGTTTCATAGAAATGACCTGATTAGAGAAGATCTGAGACATAGGTGTGGGAATGCCTCCCACTGCGATAGAACTCCATGCCATTCCAAGAATGCCGTCGAATGGCGTGTTCTGGAATTAGGGAGTCGATATTCACGTTATCTTATTTGGTCACAAGAATGCCACATCAACCTACAAGGAATGTGTCTCCGGGTTCCTGCGTTGCACAAATGAATCCTTGGTAGCTGTTGGTGCAGTACCTTTGGTTCGTTCCAAACTGAAAAAGACGTTGAAAACTCTACGGTATGCAATTTCCTCGAAGAGATTCAAAACTAACACAGACAACATCGTAATCGACGTAACCCTGTAGCGAGCCGGTCCCATAATGAAGCGGAAGGGGCTGGTATGTTAAGGTGCAAGTTGACGATTGAGCACAATCGAACTAAAAATGATAAGTTATCCATTTACATTGATTCCTCTACAATTTGTTGTCCGGCTACCTTCTGATGCTGTGAACAAGCTTTGTCGGTGTATGGGCAATTCGAACACGGGACCCATAGGTTGGCCGAGCCGGTGTCAAATAGCACTTTGAACGTTTGTGGTGGAGTTCCAATCTGGATTGTGCCGTAGTACTGTGCCTAAAATTGGTCAGTTTCAGTAGCTACTACATGTGCACTTGTAACGGTAACTCACATTCAAGTAATTGGAAAGCTGTTCTTGATAGTCATAGCTTGCGAAGAATGTGTAGTTTGTAATGTATTTCTGTCTCAAATATTCAGCGATAACGTCCTTATTATAATAATTCCGATCCAAAGGTGTTTTGGATATGGGCACACTGAATAATTTCCATGGATTTTCTCTCGATGGGGTAAAATTCAAAACTCACCGCCAAAGTGCATCGATGCTGAGGCAGATCGACAACAGTAAGAGCAGGAACGACGTCATCTGGATAACTGGAATAGTAGTAACAGAAAATTTTCGAGTTTATATTAGATCAAGTGTATTCGAGAATGATGTGTGAGCTTCTGACGGCTAAGCGTAAAATGATCAGGTTAGAGACAATCGAGGTTTGACAGAATTCCACCCAAGCTCTCATCTAACCTTCCTATGAGTATAATGGACTCACCCACATAGATGCGAACTTTAGTGTGTTTACCAAGTGACATTGAACACCCGGGCTTGATGATTTACCTTATCCATGTTGGCTAGGTGACTAGCTAGAATTAAAGTTCACAGCATGATGAGCAAAAGATCGAAGTGTTTTCTTATCTCAACCACCACCGGCCTGAAACGATACCCTTGGAAGAGCCTTCTCAGCACGTAGATTGAACTGATTACCCGAAATCAAGCGTTTTTCAAGAGATTTCAAGATTTGTGTGTCATTTGTAGGAAAGGTGGGGGATTCCCCGGTCCCTCGGCATTTCTGTCCACATAAGATGATGCCGAAATAACTCTGAAGGCAACAAGAAAAGAACGAAGCAACTGGATGCGCTGTTGGTCTTCAACTGAAGGCTTCAGCCTTTTATAGCCGATATTCTGGTTCCATGTTAACCTATGAAAAGTGGTTATGTAATTGTCGTTTGAAGCTATCATTATTAATGCGATGTAATTCTGAGCATGGATTGCCCATTTCCAAAAGATTATCCAAGTGAATCGCTGTGTCAACAGGCCTCAGGTGTTAGCTATTGCTATTTGGATAGCCTATTTCTGCTCTGAGTCGTTGAAAAACAGTATCACCTTCTCCATAGCGCCACCGGTCAACAGGCATTTGACCAAGTGCAGATACTGTGGAAGGGAGAAGCAATCTGTTGCCCATCTTCTATTATTGGCGAAGAATAGTTGGTATCAGCATATTGCAGGGAATACATTTTGATTTTAGTTTTTCTCAAATAGGTATACGATGGTCAGAGGACAAAGAAGAACGGGATGCGATTTTCAATTTCTTGCTAACTACTGTACCTCCATGGCTGAAATCCGCAATTTTATGTGTTATACCTGCTACCTGCTTCGAGTCAGTAGTGAATAGGGTAGAATGGACTAGAGAATCAGTACGATTGTTTTCTACACTATTTGCCGTAGCGCTCAAAAGTATTCGGCCGAGTGCTTCTTCGATCGTACTTTTCAGTCGTTACTTCTTTCCTACTGGATCTAATCATGCAAAATTTCAATGTGTGTAGCATGGACCTGGTGTGAATATTTACTACCATCAACCTGCAATCTGATCGTGTTCCAGATATCCAAAAGGGCTTGAACAAAAATTCAACTGGAAGTAGGGAGATTGGTCCTTCTAGAAGTCCTTTCTTTTTAGCAATTTCTTAAGTGTACGAGCACTAATGTCGAACCCAGAAGAGAAGAAAAACGTACATAAGGTCGGAATAACTGCAGACGTCAGAAACTTGCTTTCAGCACAGTCTACAAGAATGTGGATATGGCTGTTTTGCAGTCAAGTAGTGTTGGACAGTGTAAAATATGTTTCCGCTGGACATATCAAAATTTTATGAGAAAAAACTTCCACTGAGAAAAAAGTTACGGCCGAAAAGGCTTCGCCGAATACTTTTGAGCGCTACTGTATGTATATCACGCGAATAGATAACATACTATAAACTTCTGGTTACAGTTCTTTCAATTCACACTTTGATGATGCTCATTAGCCTCACAAGGGAAGGTTACCTAACTGCAGAGACCATTCGAGATGAGATGTATACCGCCGTAGGTGATTACGAACGCTGATATCAAATCTGTGTTTTTAATCTGCTGAGCAAATCTGTGAACAAAGCAACGAAGCCGATTTCCTGTTTGTTGTACCGCTAAGCCGAACGGATCACCTTTTCTTCTTCCACTCCTTTCTTTCGTCCCTAACGTTACTTCTGGTTACTTGAGCTTCAGAGCGAGGTCACTCTTTTCACATCCTTCCAATTCTTCATTGAGAGGAGCTCTCGGCCTTAAACCCCGACGCCACTTTTTCGGATGATTTTATGGTGCTCTCAGTATGAGCATACTGCTACGGTATTGAGCGCCTGTTTGACTGGCAGCGCTACGGATTAAGTGATCCTGTTTTTCTCAGACTCAGAGCAGAAAGAGGTTATTCAAATAACATAACACAACATGGAATATTTAAGTGGCGCTTCTCGGACACCAAAATGTCCTGAGGCCTGTTGACACAGCGATTCACTTGGATAATCTTTTGGAAATGGGCAATCCATGTTCAGAATTACATCGCATTAATAATGATAGCTTCAAACGACAATTACATAACCACTTTTCATAGGTTAACATGGAACCAGAATATCGGCTATAAAAGGCTGAAGCCTTCAGTTGAAGACCAACAGCGCATCCAGTTGCTTCGTTCTTTTCTTGTTGCCTTCAGAGTTATTTCGGCATCATCTTATGTGGACAGAAATGCCGAGGGACCGGGGAATCCCCCACCTTTCCTACAAATGACACACAAATCTTGAAATCTCTTGAAAAACGCTTGATTTCGGGTAATCAGTTCAATCTACGTGCTGAGAAGGCTCTTCCAAGGGTATCGTTTCAGGCCGGTGGTGGTTGAGATAAGAAAACACTTCGATCTTTTGCTCATCATGCTGTGAACTTTAATTCTAGCTAGTCACCTAGCCAACATGGATAAGGTAAATCATCAAGCCCGGGTGTTCAATGTCACTTGGTAAACACACTAAAGTTCGCATCTATGTGGGTGAGTCCATTATACTCATAGGAAGGTTAGATGAGAGCTTGGGTGGAATTCTGTCAAACCTCGATTGTCTCTAACCTGATCATTTTACGCTTAGCCGTCAGAAGCTCACACATCATTCTCGAATACACTTGATCTAATATAAACTCGAAAATTTTCTGTTACTACTATTCCAGTTATCCAGATGACGTCGTTCCTGCTCTTACTGTTGTCGATCTGCCTCAGCATCGATGCACTTTGGCGGTGAGTTTTGAATTTTACCCCATCGAGAGAAAATCCATGGAAATTATTCAGTGTGCCCATATCCAAAACACCTTTGGATCGGAATTATTATAATAAGGACGTTATCGCTGAATATCTGAGACAGAAATACATTACAAACTACACATTCTTCGCAAGCTATGACTATCAAGAACAGCTTTCCAATTACTTGAATGTGAGTTACCGTTACAAGTGCACATGTAGTAGCTACTGAAACTGACCAATTTTAGGCACAGTACTACGGCACAATCCAGATTGGAACTCCACCACAAACGTTCAAAGTGCTATTTGACACCGGCTCGGCCAACCTATGGGTCCCGTGTTCGAATTGCCCATACACCGACAAAGCTTGTTCACAGCATCAGAAGGTAGCCGGACAACAAATTGTAGAGGAATCAATGTAAATGGATAACTTATCATTTTTAGTTCGATTGTGCTCAATCGTCAACTTGCACCTTAACATACCAGCCCCTTCCGCTTCATTATGGGACCGGCTCGCTACAGGGTTACGTCGATTACGATGTTGTCTGTGTTAGTTTTGAATCTCTTCGAGGAAATTGCATACCGTAGAGTTTTCAACGTCTTTTTCAGTTTGGAACGAACCAAAGGTACTGCACCAACAGCTACCAAGGATTCATTTGTGCAACGCAGGAACCCGGAGACACATTCCTTGTAGGTTGATGTGGCATTCTTGTGACCAAATAAGATAACGTGAATATCGACTCCCTAATTCCAGAACACGCCATTCGACGGCATTCTTGGAATGGCATGGAGTTCTATCGCAGTGGGAGGCATTCCCACACCTATGTCTCAGATCTTCTCTAATCAGGTCATTTCTATGAAACGCAAAGCTTTAATACAATAAGTTGGCTATGACCACTGCAAATTCATGACGAAGTTTATAGGAAGTAAAAAGCAGTGAAATGTGCAGAGGACAGGGGAAGAATAACGACGAATTTCAGAAAAGTGTTACCATGCGACCATGCAGTGAATCGTGAAGCTCTCCAATCGGTTTCTGGCTAGACTACCGGAACTTTTTTTTACCCTGAGGGATAACCAATTGACGCCGCCCCCGTCTGGAAGGACAAAAGTACTGACTCGTTGATAAATGACCTTCGCAGACTATTGTATGGTGCAATGCACCTACAAATCATTACAAATTCGAATGGGGAATCAATGCGTAGGAGATCGCGAAATGGGTTGCTCCCGAAGAATGTTCAACGTTTTTGCAGATGGTTTGCCCGGAAACCGTTTTTGCTTTCTATCTTAACCGTGACCTCTACAACAATACTGTCGGTGGAGAGTTGACTCTGTGTGGAATCGACTCCACCCACTACCAGGTACTGCCCTAAAATTTGTGGTAGTCGAAGCTGACGATAGTTTTTAAGGGATCAATTGCATGGGAGTACCTTATCTCGGAGACTTATTGGCAAATACAACTTGGAGGGATCAAGATCAATGGGCAGCAAATTATCAATGGACCTGTCACCGCAATCGTCGATAGTGGTACCTCACTCATTGCTGGACCACCTGCACTTGTCCAAGAGGTGAACTCCAACATTACTGAGCCTTAGTTTATATCTTCTTTGCTCAACTCTCAATTTGAGATCCAACAAGTAATCGGAGCAGGCAAATCAGGAGCGATTGACTGCAGCACTATTTCCAGTCTTCCACCAATCACTTTCTCCATCGGCGGCGCACAGCTGGTAATGTCGGCACAAAGCTACGTGATCAAGGTATTATTTTGAAAATGTTCATACTCGACAGACAAGCCGGGGAGAGTTGCATGGTTTTTTGGATTTGATGAAACACGTTACACCCTTCGGTGATGTTTAGTGCGTGGATCGACAGCGGCTGCTACCAGTGTACTTATATTAATCATAACAACTGATTCCAGTTACAGAGGGATAAGACTAGGTTTCAAATGTCAATGAAGTGTAGAGATGATGAAGCCCTTATTGAATCGTCTACATTTTCTCACAATTCGTTTTTAGTACACTGACGGAACATGCTCATCCGGTTTCCAAGAATTCCCGGAGCTGGCTGCCGGTAAGCTTCTTCTATTCGACCAAAGTTTCCCGGTAGGACTATACTACGTCATTTCAGAAAACTCGTGGATCCTCGGAGATGTCTTCATAGGTGCATTCTACTCGATATTTGACTATGGAAACAGACGCGTTGGATTTGCGGTATCAACTTAACGTGTCAACCGGATGATGGGCAAATCAATAAATTCAATAAAAAGCTATCATAATTACATGGGTGAACTTTCTCAATCATTACAGACCAAAAGATGAGAGAATTATTATATGAATTTGAGTGGGTACTCCTTCTTATGCTGGTCTATGAATTCCAGTCCTTGCCTTTTCGCATGGCGACTTTTCACGAAAACAATGGAATAACCCTGAACGTGCGGCTTGCAGTGCCTTCTTGCTGACGGGAGTAGTACAAGTAGCCGTGCGATATCGATAGAAAAATGTAGAATTCTGCAGAACAAGGGAGCAGACGAGCCCTGTCTAGGTGATGAATGGCTGACAAATTAGGCCTTGTGTGCGCCGCAACAAACGATTTCCATGTCTATACCTTCAGCACCCAACAACCTAAGCTCGTGATATGCAACATGACAACATTGGAATTTTGTGATATAAATGTTGTCTGGCGTGAAATGACCTACATACCCTCCCAATCAATATGGCCCATGAAACAGCACGCCTGCATCTGCTTCTGCTTCGTCCTGCTGACTCGAGATTGGCGACTTTGTCGAATGTTGATTTTGTCGAAATTTGACGAATCCGCCTACTGAAGAGCATCATGATAGCATATCTTAGTATTGGATCGCTGGTGGCTGTGACCACCTATGGGCTGACTGGCTCAAAAAAGCAAGATGACGTTGAAGTAAGACTAAGACTGGAGTAGGAAAATACTCGCAATCACCTCTCAACGCTTACTCTTATCACTTAATAGTTCCTCTTCATTGTTCCGTTATCTATGTATATACATTGCCAGCTCCCTTCGTTTATTTGCATTCAATTCCACATAGGTTCCAAATATTTAGGTGACGAAGGGTCTGAACATCGCTGAATAGTTCGAACTTTGCCACTATTATTAACGCTAGTACTGCCACTATCACTAGGAAGTGTCGTTATCTATACACCCTCCGAGTTGCCCAGGTACTGTGATCTTGAAAGAAAGTCACCAACAACTTCTTAGTGAAGACTTTTCCCATCTGACGATAAAAAAATGTGGTAGCATTTCAATAGCAAACAGCTAGTATTTCGCGTCAAAAACGCTCCAAGTCTTGTGGCTTTTTGGATGTTGGCCAGATATATCAGGAGGGAGAACTGAGAGTCTGTTCACGAGAGGCAGTTTATGGAATTCAAAATTGCAGAATGCGTTCCCCAGCCTAGTAACGAACCGTCCATCGCGCTCAAGGTCGAACTTGAAATGCAAAATAGATCTGTAGGCAACGAGCGAGCTTTTGCTCCATGGGTAGAGGATGTGGGTGTGATCCCCTCCTCGTCAAATTGTCCGCAATGAGCATCACAATTCCTTCTCATCGGAAGTGTCGTGTTAACGAAGCAGTTCAGACCTATACCGAATTCAAGCAAATTTTCACCTTTCATAACTTGCTCATCGAGTCGTCCAACTTGTTTTCTACTCACCAAACAGCATCAAGAACTTTCTCAGTACAAAGGCATGCAACTATACCCGGCTAATCTTGATCACATAGCTTTGTGCCCTCATTACCAGCTGTGCAGCTATGAAGAATGTGAATGGTGGAAGACTGGAAATATTGCTGCATTCTTGTGTAAAACCAAGATCTTACCCTGAATCATACAACCTCCTTCTCGATCTGACTGGTTAACTTGAATATTGCTTCGTCATAATGATGGCCATAGAGACAAACAGTGGTATCTCTATGTTAGCCATTTGTATCGAGATGGAGATCAGCCCGTAGCAGAAACACACCTTCTTGGAGCAATGTTTTACAGAAATATGTATATTATTTGAAAAACCGCGCGAATATGGTATTAGGTTGAGTAAAAAGTAATAATCGACTTTTCGTCCCTTTCTAGATTTTTTCGTAGGACCGCTCGGAAGGACTTCGTAATGGGTTATGGTAGACCGATCCTTAACCTGTATTTCTAGGGGAATACATAAGCATCCCCTTGTAAGTGCTTCGCAAAAATGTGCAACCTTCAACTGCCGTCCGAAGCTGTCTGAGAGCTATCGTCTATCACGAATTACTGTGAGGGCATAATCCACCGACGGCTGACGCAAATATCTTTGGTGCATCCAGAAGAGTCATCGTATCTCAGACCACTAGTGCCTCATGACGAAACACCTTCAAGGCAAGCACAGAAAAGGAAGGTCTCACTGTGTCGTCGGCGGACGTTCTCAGGGAATACTCTACTTTTTATAACTTCCTGAGAGTTCCACCGTGCTCAACCGTGACCACCGGGATTTACGCTTCTCAGCTACAGAGTTTGGCCGACGTTGTTCGAAAGAAGCGTCCGCAGCGTGAAATGTTTGCTTTTTTCGAGACAGCGTTCAACCGCAGTTGCGAAATTGTTCTGTCAGTAAATTGCCGAATTTGGATGGGCAGTGCTGCCCCATTCCACTTATTCGCCAGGTCGTGCTCCATCTGATTACCATTTGTTTCTTACTCTGAAACATCAGCTCCGCCATAGAAATTTGGATGATTGCTCGGAACTCAAAAAAGAGATCTCCAGCTTTTTTGAATCTTGGCCGCCACCGTTCTGGGCTTCAGGAGTCAAGAAACTGCCGGATCGCTAGACGTATGTTGAGGATAGCGATGGATACTATATTACTAAGTGAGATCCTCTTTCAATGGAAATGAGACTTTGTGAAGTGAAAATTGAAAAGCCGATCAAAACTTCTTACTCAACCTAATACAAAAGCAAAAACTATTGGCTCAAGACAACTTCAGAGCATCTCGGAATTTAGGAGATAAATGTTGGAAACGATCACAGTTATGACGCTTCATATGCTATAAGAAAATCGAAATACCGCTTGTGATGCAAGTTCACAACAACAATTTAATAAGC
The DNA here is from genome assembly GCA_000469685.2 of Haemonchus contortus. Lineage (NCBI taxonomy): Eukaryota > Metazoa > Nematoda > Chromadorea > Rhabditida > Trichostrongylidae > Haemonchus > Haemonchus contortus. Next base: position 17,043,278 of record LS997562.1, on the reverse strand, counting down.
TCACATTGAATTTTCTACATACCTTCTCAACAGAACAAGAGCGAAAATGTGGTTGCGAAAGTTCTATCAAGCAGAGAAGTAGGATTCCAGAAAAAGAATACTCTAAGATTCTCTAACTGGTCAAAGTAACGATCTAGCAGAGCAGTGGGGAAGCACTGCACGATTCCATGGCCGACTCTCGATAGTTCTCGTCAGGGTCAAGAAGTCTTCTAGTGTTGCCCTGTTTCAACCTCCGAGTTTGGTATACATAGCTTCGGCTAACGATTCGGGGCCTGATAGTCGCCTTCAAAACGTGTCAAGTCACATTAGAATTTGCTATTCACGATTACTTTTTCTAGATTCATAAAAGTTTTACATGACCCCCGCAGTTCGTCACGTCATGTGTGCCATGCATTTGTATGCCACGTGATGTTTGACGCTTCCCCCAATATAGATCTTGCCCCGTCGTACTGTGGGCTTTAGTGGCGAGATCTACCAGGCTGTTCGTAAATCCTCGTTGAATTTGTCCATCTGTTTCTCTTGTTCTGTAGGAGATTTTCTATCAGAGAGGGATTTTTATTAAGTATATTCAGATACATTTTTCTATGTCTACCTTGTTTTTTCTGAAGAAAAGGATTTGAGAAAAATCAGTACCGCACATCTGAGCGACACAAACAGCGCAACACGAGTGACAAAGGCCGGGAATTCTTCTTCGCCGCTCCAAGAAAAGCGGTTTCTTTGACTCAATCGCTACATCAGTTGAGAAATAGATCAGATTCGACAATGTAACTCGAAAAAGACAGTGGTTAACGCCAGTGGCACTTCAAAACTTACTCCGAATCCGGACATACACGGCAAAAGGGGATGCTCCGTGTGTGGTGGAACACCAGATTTGATGTACTTTGAAGTTTCGGATTCGGGTTAAACAGTTATGGTTGACATCTACGGAGATCAATTGAACCACGTGGATCAAGCACTGCGTCATCAAGGGGTAGAAACGACGTCAACCGCTGGCCACGTCGCGAAAAAAACCATTGGAAAAAATTGAGGAGTTGGGCTGAGAGGTCCTGCCTCATCCGCCATACAGCCCTGAACTGGCACCGTACGACTTCGATGCAGCACTCCCGGGCCGAGAGGAAATGCAGAAATTGCGAAGAGTTAGAATTCTGAGTGTCCAACCACTTTGAGTCGCAGCCGGCCGGGTTCTTCGAAAAAGGAATCGACTTTTCGCATATACAGTACCGCTCAAAAGTCTTCGGTGAAATGCCTTGACGCTTTTTCGTTCATTACTTTTTTCTTAGTAGACCAAATCGCGCGAAATTTGGATATGTTTAGCTAGGGCATATTTCACCCTGCTCAACACTATTTGACTGCAAAGCTGCAATATCCACAGCTGGAGCAAGGTTTTTGTAGTGGTAGCAGATTTTGCTAAAACTAAAGTTGTTGACGTCTCTACGTATTCGCACCGTATGAGCGTATTTCTCATCTTTTGGGTTCGGCATTATCGCTCGTACACTTCAGACAGGACAAAAAGGAAAGAGATTCTAGACGGACCATCATCTGTATTTTCAGTCGACTTTGAGTTCATGCTCTTTGGAATATCTGGAGCATGATCAGATTACAGGTTAATAGTGGTAAATATTCACAATACACCCACGCTCAGAAAATAGAAACTCCGCATGGTTGGATCCAGTAGGAAAGGAGTTACGACAGAAACGTACGGCTGAAGAATCATATCACCGAAGACTTTTGAGCGCTACTGTAAGTTGGCAACAAGACATTGATAGCATAGCAATAGAGGTAATCTTTTAAATTGATCGTGCTTAATTTCGTTTTCATAATAAAAAGTTTTTTAAGCTCAGACGCACATTTTTTAACGAACAACCTGATAGATGTTTGGTATGATAAACCCCCTTGGTCTACCTTCTCGGCTCTTGACGAATTCGTTCGTAACGGACTAACTCGCCAGTAAGCCTCGGTTCTTCTGTAGCATCGGGTTTCGGACCAAGGACCAGGACTTTACGGAGGACTTGAGGACCATCCTCACAACGGAATGTCCTGGCTTCTCTCTTTTTTCATTCACATTTCGACATGCTAGCCTCTCTTATTACCTTATCGTTACTTAAGTTTTAACCTTTATACCTTGATTTGTTGTATGCGTTGCTCTTTTTCCTTGCTTTAGGAGCTGATTTTTAGCTTATGAGTTTCTTTTTTTTTGAATAGATGAATCTTTTTTTTGAATAGATGAATCTCTCCGACAGTGTTCCAAGTCCAATCATTCAGAGACAGAAGCATTCGCAAGACGGCAGATCTTCTCTTTCTAAATCCATGTTGACAGTCAGATAGGATATTTTTCTTTTAGAGATGTAATACAATTGCCTTCTTGATGATCTTTCCACGTTCTGCAAAAAATGATGTAATACTAATGGGTCTATAGTTATTTGTTGTTATGATGTGGCTTCTTAAGGGAAGACAGTACGAATGAATGCTTTCATCTCGAAAGCACTTCGGCATTGAACAAGCATTGTCAAACAAGATCTCTAATAGTCCCGCAATGAATTGAGGTACTTTCTTCATGAAAGCAAATGGAACGTTATTCGTTGTGTTAGAGAAAACGCAAGGTCATTTAGAGAAGATATGGAGGATTCCCTCTGTTTGAACACCACAACATCTTCCATTCCAGCGGAGCAAAGTTGGATACCGATGTAGCAGTCAGAGGAATGTTCAACATATATCTTTGAAGTACATCTGCCAGAGCCTCATGCTTATCTGCATCACTGAAAGCAAGGGCGAGGTCAGCCTCAATGGATGACGAGATCCTATTTTTGCTCCAAGTTTTTGTTTGATGTAATAGGCCAAAGTAGTTATTACGTGCATGGAAGATTTTCATCTCCAAGGAGTTATAATATTTACGACGTTTCTCGTCAAACCTCGCAGACAACTGGTGGTAGAACCCCCAATCAGCCATACAATTAGTGCTGACAGCTTTCTTGTGAGCGAAAGTTCTTTGGTCGAGAATGATTGCAATACGAACATGTGTATACTAGGACTGAAAATAAAGAGAAATAGTTCACTCATCTCAGTTGTATCTCTACGAGTTTTGAAGGAAAGTATCTAGTCCTCACTTGAGTAGTAGGAACCAACTTGATCGTAAGTCATACTTTTGTAATCATTTCTGGAAACATAACTAGAACCATAAGCCTGCATCAAAGATGGAAAGTGATAGATAGTGGTGTGATTCCTGCTACGGAGAGGAGCTCGGAAAGAGATATCTCGTATGATATCTTGCTTAGTACATAGAACCAAATCGAACCATCTCTGATTCTCACTTTGAATCCAAGTAAATGAGCGAATCTATGATCGATTAGCATGCTCACAGAGGAACAAGTTAATTCAGTGCGAACTTAAGACTTAGGACTCCACACAGTATCGGCAAAATTGAAATCCTCATCAATAGAAAGGTAGGATGAAGTGCAGTAGGATCTCTCAGGCACTTAGTCAATATTACTGTGGTGGCAAAGGCACACTTTCGAGTTTGATAGACTGAAATCAATCAATAGGAACAATCGGAGGTAAATTAATATATCGGCAGCGATTATATATATCGTACCCATCAATTACGCTTTCCGAAAAATGGGTGTAGGAAAAAAAGATTCCTTGACAAGCGACCATGAACCACCGCCTTTTTTCTGTGTCTGTAACGTCTTAAAATAGAGTGATTGGAGCAAAGATCGATTAGAAGATTTCCAGTCACTCTAGAATTGAGTCACTTTTCTGAAGCAGCGATGTTATCGATATCGATTCAGGACATTGGGTATGCTAAGGATAGAGCATTTTTCTGTAGAAAACAGTAATAGTAATTAAACATCGGACTTTGTAACAAAGAACAGAAACGTTTGTCGATTTTTGTTGCTTACAAGCAGGAGATATAGAGGGAAGGTTCATGTCGGATACAACTCACTACGACTGACAACAGAGCCAAGAGGAATGATAAGATCAACGATTTAGTTTTTCTCCAACGGTAGAAGCCTGAGACGCTCCCTCTTAGCTTTCGTTAGCGATGGACGAATGTGTTCTCCCGAAATCTGAAAGGATTACAATTGCTGAGTGAACGTTGGAAGAACATATTAGGAAGCACCATTCTGATGAGACGAGGAAATTTACCGCTGGGTTAACCTAATCTGTAAGATGTAACTGATAAATAATCAATCGAACGAAAATGGAACAATTTCCTTAGACGGTTCAAAACATGCGAAGTGCGAATGAGAAGAGATGGATAATTACCCACCTCAATAAACAAAACGTCAACAAAATGCAATCTTTTTTATTCATCACAACAGTGAGGATTCGAAATGAAACAGGAATTATCAAGGCTAACAATGGTGAAAGAGTTAGCTCTACTGCTTCCGAGACTTTTTTTTGGGAATTTCTATTCCTTTCAACTGGTCTCTGCTACATCAGAACCTAACTGTTGCTCCAGCTCACGATTTCTTTCGAAAAGTTGATCTACAAGATTGGTTTTTCTAGTAGATGACCTAAGGCTACCTTTATGTGTGCAGGCAATTGACTATCATTGATTAGTAGGTCATCTTCGCATCTCAGAGCTTAGACTCGTCCATCCCTAAAAATTCGACTCGATTCCTTTTGACTGATGTAGCACGAGACGTATCTATGAGAATATTGTCAGTGAACTATATACAATGCACCGTTTTGGTGGCAAGAAAAGTTGAACGACCTGAGACCTCTGCCAATGGGATCAAAGTACAAGGGCAAACGGTGCAGAGGGCGATCAATAGGGTGGGATCCTGAACAACCTAATTCGGTGGCATAGATCTATCTGATTCGGTGTAGTAAATTACATGAGGACCCAAGTAAGGTCCCCTAAAGGATACCAACAAGACTGCTGTAGACACTGAGGTGACAAAAAAATAAAGATTGAGATGGTTGATTAACATTGGAACGAGTAAAATCGAGCCGACAGTAGTGGGCAGAGAAAGCCACCAGACTGGTTAGCACCGTTTCCCGAAACCAGCCGCTCAAGAGGGGGCAGGCCGGTAAATGCGAACAATTGTAATTGTTTTTTACCACTTATCACCTACACTTCAAGACTACTCTGTAGGTTGCTTAGGGCTAGCGGGTGCGGTTTTTGCGGCATTTTTGCCAATTCCATCGAATAATAAGTTTTTGTGAAACCCAGATTTCAATCCAGGGAAAAATTGTTTCTGCTGCAAGCCGCTAATTTTTGATCTTGATACAAATGGTCTATACAGAATATCCTCTGTTCGCTTTCTTGGACCACCAATACCGCAACACAACAAAGGGGCAAAAGTTTTTGAATTAGTGAATAATAAGTGAAAAAGCCCTGAAACCGAGAGCGGCAAAGCAGCAAAGTTCATTTCTTGCCACTTTACTCCCGTTGTAGGTTTTGTACTGCAAGATTCAAAATGATGAGCCTACAGAACACGGAAAAGCAATAAGCACGAGGAAAAAAATGGAAAAGACTGAAAGAGCTGGCATAATTGACATTGTTTACTGAGCGAATTTATAGTATTGGATCGGTGTATAAAAAAAAGAGAAGCGTCATTGACTCATCAGCGATTCATGGATGGTCAAAATTTGCATGAGGACGGTGTAGGTTTGAACTGCACTGTTAACAAGACCATCAGAAGGAAGAAGCGTGATGCATGACGCATATTACTAGGCCGTCAAAATGTTGATGGCATACCAGCTTTTCACGAAAATTTTGGCGATGCAGAGAGCACATCCCCATCCTCTGCTAGTGGAGCAAAGTTACCCTTGTTGCCCACCTGTCTAGTGTGCATTTCTAATTCGCGCTCTTCAGTGAAATTGACGGCTCATAGTTTGCTTCGGAAATGCATTCTGCAGTATCGATCCAATACTCTTTGACAGTTTTACAATTTCAATACTGATATATCTAGTCTAACATGCGAAACTTCGCAAAAACTTCGAACTTTTTCTGGCGCGAACCACTAGGTGATTTTTTTTGAAAGCTGCTATTGTACATTTCTCACGCGAAGAACTAAGAAATCCTCGTCAAAGAGTCGTTGGTGTGAATGATTTTGAGGTAAAAGCAGGTTTGTCTTTCACTTCTCTCCTACATGCGCAACTGAGAATGCCGTGAACTGCCGTACATACCGGAGGATTAGACCAACGGTGGTAATGGGAGCAACACCGTTAGTAATAGCGGCAAAGTGTGGGCTATTTAGTGATGTTCTAGACCCTCGTCACTTAATGTGTTGGAACCTATGTGGAAGGGAATGCACACGAAAGAAGGGCCTACCAATGTATATACATAGATGACGCCACAATGAAGAGGTACTATTAAGTGATAAGAACAAGCTTCGAAAGGTGATTGCTAGTATTTTCTTACTCTAGTCTTAGTCTTATTTCAACGTCAACTTGATTATTTGAGCTAGGCCAATCAGCCCATAGGTGGTCACAGCCACGGACGATCCGATACTAAGATATGCTATCATGATGCTCTTAAGTAGGCGGATTCGTCAAATTTCGACAAAATCAACATCCGACAAAGTCGACAACCTCGAATCAGCAGGACGAGGCAGCTGCAAACGCAGACGTGCCGTTTCATTGGCCATATTGATTGGGATGGTATGTAAGTGCATTTCATGCGAGACACAAATTTTATCTCAAAATTCCAATGTTGTCATGTCGCATAATACGAGCGTAGGTTGTTGGGTGCCGAAGGTATAGACATAGGAATTGTTTGTTGCGCTGCATACAAGGCCTAATTTGTCGGCCACTCATCACCTAGACAGGGCTCGTCTGCTCCCTTGTTCAGCAGAATTCTACATTTTTCCATAGATATCACACGGCATCTTTCTCGTTTTTTACGGTACTCTCGCCAACAAGAAGACACTGCTAGCCGCACGTTCAGGGTTATTCCATTGTTTTCGGGAAACGTCGTCATGCGAAGAGGCAAGGACTGGAATTCAAGGACCCGCATCAGAAGGAGTACCCACTCAAATTCATATAATAATTCTCTCATCTTTTGGTCTGTAATGATTGAGAAAGTTCACCCATGTAATTATGATAGCTTTTTATTGAATTTATTGATTTGCCCATCATCCGGTTGACACGTTAATTTGATACCGCAAATCCAACGCGTTTGTTTCCATAGTCAAATATCGAGTAGAATGCACCTATGAAGACATCTCCGAGGATCCACGAGTTTTCTGAAATGACGTAGTATAGTCCTACCGGGAAACTTTGGTCGAATAGAAGAAGCTTACCGGCAGCCAGCTCCGGGAATTCTTGGAAACCGGATGAGCATGTTCCGTCAGTGTACTAAAAACGAATTGTGAGAAAATGTAGACGATTCAATAAGGGCTTCATCATCTCTACACTTCATTGACATTTGAAACCTAGTCTTATCCCTCTGTAACTGGAATCAGTTGTTATGATTAATATAAGTACACTGGCAGCAGCCGCTGTCGATCCACGCACTAAACATCACCGAAGGGTATAACGTGTTTAATCAAATCCAAGAAACCATGCAACTCTCCCCGGCTTGTCTGTCGAGTATGAACATTTCCAAAATAATACCTTGATCACGTAGCTTTGTGCCGACATTACCAGCTGTGCGCCGCCGATGGAGAAAGTGATTGGTGGAAGACTGGAAATAGTGCTGCAGTCAATCGCTCCTGATTTGCCTGCTCCGATTACTTGTTGGATCTCAAATTGAGAGTTGAGCAAAGAAGATATAAACTAAGGCTCAGTAATGTTGGAGTTCACCTCTTGGACAAGTGCAGGCGGTCCAGCAATGAGTGAGGTACCACTATCGACGATTGCGGTGACAGGTCCATTGATAATTTGCTGCCCGTTGATCTTGATCCCTCCAAGTTGTATTTGCCAATAAGTCTCCGAGATAAGGTACTCCCATGCAATTGATCCCTTAAAAACTATCGTCAGCTTCGACTACCACAAATTTTAGGGCAGTACCTGGTAGTGGGTGGAGTCGATTCCACACAGAGTCAACTCTCCACCGACAGTATTGTTGTAGAGGTCACGGTTAAGATAGAAAGCAAAAACGGTTTCCGGGCAAACCATCTGCAAAAACGTTGAACATTCTTCGGGAGCAACCCATTTCGCGATCTCCTACGCATTGAATCCCCATTCGAATTTGTAATGATTTGTAGGTGCATTGCACCATACAATAGTCTGCGAAGGTCATTTATCAACGAGTCAGTACTTTTGTCCTTCCAGACGGGGGCGGCGTCAATTGGTTATCCCTCAGGGTAAAAAAAAGTTCCGGTAGTCTAGCCAGAAACCGTTTGGAGAGCTTCACGATTCACTGCATGGTCGCATGGTAACACTTTTCTGAAATTCGTCGTTATTCTTCCCCTGTCCTCTGCACATTTCACTGCTTTTTACTTCCTATAAACTTCGTCATGAATTTGCAGTGGTCATAGCCAACTTATTGTATTAAAGCTTTGCGTTTCATAGAAATGACCTGATTAGAGAAGATCTGAGACATAGGTGTGGGAATGCCTCCCACTGCGATAGAACTCCATGCCATTCCAAGAATGCCGTCGAATGGCGTGTTCTGGAATTAGGGAGTCGATATGCACGTTATCTTATTTGGTCACAAGAATGCCACATCAACCTACAAGGAATGTGTCTCCGGGTTCCTGCGTTGCACAAATGAATCCTTGGTAGCTGTTGGTGCAGTACCTTTGATTCGTTCCAAACTGAAAAAGACGTTGAAAACTCTACGGTATGCAATTTCCTCGAAGAGATTCAAAACTAACACAGACAACATCGTAATCGACGTAACCCTGTAGCGAGCCGGTCCCATAATGAAGCGGAAGGGGCTGGTATGTTAAGGTGCAAGTTGACGATTGAGCACAATCGAACTAAAAATGATAAGTTATCCATTTACATTGATTCCTCTACAATTTGTTGTCCGGCTACCTTCTGATGCTGTGAACAAGCTTTGTCGGTGTATGGGCAATTCGAACACGGGACCCATAGGTTGGCCGAGCCGGTGTCAAATAGCACTTTGAACGTTTGTGGTGGAGTTCCAATCTGGATTGTGCCGTAGTACTGTGCCTAAAATTGGTCAGTTTCAGCAGCTACTACATGTGCACTTGTAACGGTAACTCACATTCAAGTAATTGGAAAGCTGTTCTTGATAGTCATAGCTTGCGAAGAATGTGTAGTTTGTAATGTATTTCTGTCTCAGATATTCAGCGATAACGTCCTTATTATAATAATTCCGATCCAAAGGTGTTTTGGATATGGGCACACTGAATAATTTCCATGGATTTTCTCTCGATGGGGTAAAATTCAAAACTCACCGCCAAAGTGCATCGATGCTGAGGCAGATCGACAACAGTAAGAGCAGGAACGACGTCATCTGGATAACTGGAATAGTAGTAACAGAAAATTTTCGAGTTTATATTAGATCAAGTGTATTCGAGAATGATGTGTGAGCTTCTGACGGCTAAGCGTAAAATGATCAGGTTAGAGACAATCGAGGTTTGACAGAATTCCACCCAAGCTCTCATCTAACCTTCCTATGAGTATAATGGACTCACCCACATAGATGCGAACTTTAGTGTGTTTACCAAGTGACATTGAACACCCGGGCTTGATGATTTACCTTATCCATGTTGGCTAGGTGACTAGCTAGAATTAAAGTTCACAGCATGATGAGCAAAAGATCGAAGTGTTTTCTTATCTCAACCACCACCGGCCTGAAACGATACCCTTGGAAGAGCCTTCTCAGCACGTAGATTGAACTGATTACCCGAAATCAAGCGTTTTTCAAGAGATTTCAAGATTTGTGTGTCATTTGTAGGAAAGGTGGGGGATTCCCCGGTCCCTCGGCATTTCTGTCCACATAAGATGATGCCGAAATAACTCTGAAGGCAACAAGAAAAGAACGAAGCAACTGGATGCGCTGTTGGTCTTCAACTGAAGGCTTCAGCCTTTTATAGCCGATATTCTGGTTCCATGTTAACCTATGAAAAGTGGTTATGTAATTGTCGTTTGAAGCTATCATTATTAATGCGATGTAATTCTGAACATGGATTGCCCATTTCCAAAAGATTATCCAAGTGAATCGCTGTGTCAACAGGCCTCAGGTGTTAGCTATTGCTATTTGGATAGCCTATTTCTGCTCTGAGTCGTTGAAAAACAGTATCACCTTCTCCATAGCGCCACCGGTCAACAGGCATTTGACCAAGTGCAGATACTGTGGAAGGGAGAAGCAATCTGTTGCCCATCTTCTATTATTGGCGAAGAATAGTTGGTATCAGCATATTGCAGGGAATACATTTTGATTTTAGTTTTTCTCAAATAGGTATACGATGGTCAGAGGACAAAGAAGAACGGGATGCGATTTTCAATTTCTTGCTAACTACTGTACCTCCATGGCTGAAATCCGCAATTTTATGTGTTATACCTGCTACCTGCTTCGAGTCAGTAGTGAATAGGGTAGAATGGACTAGAGAATCAGTACGATTGTTTTCTACACTATTTGCCGTAGCGCTCAAAAGTATTCGGCCGAGTGCTTCTTCGATCGTACTTTTCAGTCGTTACTTCTTTCCTACTGGATCTAATCATGCAAAATTTCAATGTGTGTAGCATGGACCTGGTGTGAATATTTACTACCATCAACCTGCAATCTGATCGTGTTCCAGATATCCAAAAGGGCTTGAACAAAAATTCAACTGGAAGTAGGGAGATTGGTCCTTCTAGAAGTCCTTTCTTTTTAGCAATTTCTTAAGTGTACGAGCACTAATGTCGAACCCAGAAGAGAAGAAAAACGTACATAAGGTCGGAATAACTGCAGACGTCAGAAACTTGCTTTCAGCACAGTCTACAAGAATGTGGATATGGCTGTTTTGCAGTCAAGTAGTGTTGGACAGTGTAAAATATGTTTCCGCTGGACATATCAAAATTTTATGAGAAAAAACTTCCACTGAGAAAAAAGTTACGGCCGAAAAGGCTTCGCCGAATACTTTTGAGCGCTACTGTATGTATATCACGCGAATAGATAACATACTATAAACTTCTGGTTACAGTTCTTTCAATTCACACTTTGATGATGCTCATTAGCCTCACAAGGGAAGGTTACCTAACTGCAGAGACCATTCGAGATGAGATGTATACCGCCGTAGGTGATTACGAACGCTGATATCAAATCTGTGTTTTTAATCTGCTGAGCAAATCTGTGAACAAAGCAACGAAGCCGATTTCCTGTTTGTTGTACCGCTAAGCCGAACGGATCACCTTTTCTTCTTCCACTCCTTTCTTTCGTCCCTAACGTTACTTCTGGTTACTTGAGCTTCAGAGCGAGGTCACTCTTTTCACATCCTTCCAATTCTTCATTGAGAGGAGCTCTCGGCCTTAAACCCCGACGCCACTTTTTCGGATGATTTTATGGTGCTCTCAGTATGAGCATACTGCTACGGTATTGAGCGCCTGTTTGACTGGCAGCGCTACGGATTAAGTGATCCTGTTTTTCTCAGACTCAGAGCAGAAAGAGGTTATTCAAATAACATAACACAACATGGAATATTTAAGTGGCGCTTCTCGGACACCAAAATGTCCTGAGGCCTGTTGACACAGCGATTCACTTGGATAATCTTTTGGAAATGGGCAATCCATGTTCAGAATTACATCGCATTAATAATGATAGCTTCAAACGACAATTACATAACCACTTTTCATAGGTTAACATGGAACCAGAATATCGGCTATAAAAGGCTGAAGCCTTCAGTTGAAGACCAACAGCGCATCCAGTTGCTTCGTTCTTTTCTTGTTGCCTTCAGAGTTATTTCGGCATCATCTTATGTGGACAGAAATGCCGAGGGACCGGGGAATCCCCCACCTTTCCTACAAATGACACACAAATCTTGAAATCTCTTGAAAAACGCTTGATTTCGGGTAATCAGTTCAATCTACGTGCTGAGAAGGCTCTTCCAAGGGTATCGTTTCAGGCCGGTGGTGGTTGAGATAAGAAAACACTTCGATCTTTTGCTCATCATGCTGTGAACTTTAATTCTAGCTAGTCACCTAGCCAACATGGATAAGGTAAATCATCAAGCCCGGGTGTTCAATGTCCCTTGGCAAACACACTAAAGTTCGCATCTATGTGGGTGAGTCCATTATACTCATAGGAAGGTTAGATGAGAGCTTGGGTGGTATTCTGTCAAACCTCGATTGTTTCTAACCTGATCATTTTACGCTTAGCCGTCAGAAGCTCACACATCATTCTCGAATACACTTGATCTAATATAAACTCGAAAATTTTCTGTTACTACTATTCCAGTTATCCAGATGACGTCGTTCCTGCTCTTACTGTTGTCGATCTGCCTCAGCATCGATGCACTTTGGCGGTGAGTTTTGAATTTTACCCCATCGAGAGAAAATCCATGGAAATTATTCAGTGTGCCCATATCCAAAACACCTTTGGATCGGAATTATTATAATAAGGACGTTATCGCTGAATATCTGAGACAGAAATACATTACAAACTACACGTTCTTCGCAAGCTATGACTATCAAGAACAGCTTTCCAATTACTTGAATGTGAGTTACCGTTACAAGTGCACATGTAGTAGCTACTGAAACTGACCAATTTTAGGCACAGTACTACGGCACAATCCAGATTGGAACTCCACCACAAACGTTCAAAGTGCTATTTGACACCGGCTCGGCCAACCTATGGGTCCCGTGTTCGAATTGCCCATACACCGACAAAGCTTGTTCACAGCATCAGAAGGTAGCCGGACAACAAATTGTAGAGGAATCAATGTAAATGGATAACTTATCATTTTTAGTTCGATTGTGCTCAATCGTCAACTTGCACCTTAACATACCAGCCCCTTCCGCTTCATTATGGGACCGGCTCGCTACAGGGTTACGTCGATTACGATGTTGTCTGTGTTAGTTTTGAATCTCTTCAAGGAAATTGCATACCGTAGAGTTTTCAACGTCTTTTTCAGTTTGGAACGAACCAAAGGTACTGCACCAACAGCTACCAAGGATTCATTTGTGCAACGCAGGAACCCGGAGACACATTCCTTGTAGGTTGATGTGGCATTCTTGTGACCAAATAAGATGACGTGAATATCGACTCCCTAATTCCAGAACACGCCATTCGACGGCATTCTTGGAATGGCATGGAGTTCTATCGCAGTGGGAGGCATTCCCACACCTATGTCTCAGATCTTCTCTAATCAGGTCATTTCTATGAAACGCAAAGCTTTAATACAATAAGTTGGCTATGACCACTGCAAATTCATGACGAAGTTTATAGGAAGTAAAAAGCAGTGAAATGTGCAGAGGACAGGGGAAGAATAACGACGAATTTCAGAAAAGTGTTACCATGCGACCATGCAGTGAATCGTGAAGCTCTCCAAACGGTTTCTGGCTAGACTACCGGAACTTTTTTTTACCCTGAGGGATAACCAATTGACGCCGCCCCCGTCTGGAAGGACAAAAGTACTGACTCGTTGATAAATGACCTTCGCAGACTATTGTATGGTGCAATGCACCTACAAATCATTACAAATTCGAATGGGGATTCAATGCGTAGGAGATCGCGAAATGGGTTGCTCCCGAAGAATGTTCAACGTTTTTGCAGATGGTTTGCCCGGAAACCGTTTTTGCTTTCTATCTTAACCGTGACCTCTACAACAATACTGTCGGTGGAGAGTTGACTCTGTGTGGAATCGACTCCACCCACTACCAGGTACTGCCCTAAAATTTGTGGTAGTCGAAGCTGACGATAGTTTTTAAGGGATCAATTGCATGGGAGTACCTTATCTCGGAGACTTATTGGCAAATACAACTTGGAGGGATCAAGATCAACGGGCAGCAAATTGTCAATGGACCTGTCACCGCAATCGTCGATAGTGGTACCTCACTCATTGCTGGACCGCCTGCACTTGTCCAAGAGGTGAACTCCAACATTACTGAGCCTTAGTTTATATCTTCTTTGCTCAACTCTCAATTTGAGATCCAACAAGTAATCGGAGCAGGCAAATCAGGAGCGATTGACTGCAGCACTATTTCCAGTCTTCCACCAATCACTTTCTCCATCGGCGGCGCACAGCTGGTAATGTCGGCACAAAGCTACGTGATCAAGGTATTATTTTGGAAATGTTCATACTCGACAGACAAGCCGGGGAGAGTTGCATGGTTTCTTGGATTTGATTAAACACGTTATACCCTTCGGTGATGTTTAGTGCGTGGATCGACAGCGGCTGCTGCCAGTGTACTTATATTAATCATAACAACTGATTCCAGTTACAGAGGGATAAGACTAGGTTTCAAATGTCAATGAAGTGTAGAGATGATGAAGCCCTTATTGAATCGTCTACATTTTCTCACAATTCGTTTTTAGTACACTGACGGAACATGCTCATCCGGTTTCCAAGAATTCCCGGAGCTGGCTGCCGGTAAGCTTCTTCTATTCGACCAAAGTTTCCCGGTAGGACTATACTACGTCATTTCAGAAAACTCGTGGATCCTCGGAGATGTCTTCATAGGTGCATTCTACTCGATATTTGACTATGGAAACAGACGCGTTGGATTTGCGGTATCAACTTAACGTGTCAACCGGATGATGGGCAAATCAATAAATTCAATAAAAAGCTATCATAACTACATGGGTGAACTTTCTCAATCATTACAGACCAAAAGATGAGAGAATTATTAAATGAATTTGAGTGGGTACTCCTTCTGATGCGGGTCCTTGAATTCCAGTCCTTGCCTCTTCGCATGACGACGTTTCCCGAAAACAATGGAATAACCCTGAACGTGCGGCTAGCAGTGTCTTCTTTTTTGCGAGAGTACCGTAAAAAACGAGAAAGATGCCGTGTGATATCTATGGAAAAATGTAGAATTCTGCTGAACAAGGGAGCAGACGAGCCCTGTCTAGGTGATGAGTGGCCGACAAATTAGGCCTTGTATGCAGCGCAACAAACAATTCCTATGTCTATACCTTCGGCACCCAACAACCTAAGCTCGTATTATGCGACATGACAACATTGGAATTTTGAGATAAAATTTGTGCCTCGCATGAAATGCACCTACATACCATCCCAATCAATATGGCCAATGAAACGGCACGTCTGCGTCTGCAGCTGCTTCGTCCTGCTGATTCGAGGTTGTCGACTTTGTCGGATGTTGATTTTGTCGAAATTTGACGAATCCGCCTACTCAAGAGCATCATGGTAGCATATCTTAGTACCAGTTGGGCTACGCACGCTAATGCGCACACCACATGCCTCCTACCGCTTACCTACGACTTGTTAGAGGACCAGTATGAACAGTATCGGTTGACGTTCCATTTCATGTCTGCTTCCTCACTGCGCTCACGTGGCATCCACACTCTTCATAGTGCCTCAGTGACTGTCGGAAAGACGCACAAACCGAGCCACAAACAGGCACACAAAGTTACCGCTTTATATATGGAGACAGTGGGACAGCCCGGCCAACGCCAGGCTTCTCTCCTTCTTATGATATGAGTCTTCTTATGAGTCGTGATGAACGGCGAAGAGCACACTCCTTCTTTGGAACGAATGATACTTTTCGTAACGCGATGTTCGATAGA
Organism: Haemonchus contortus; assembly: GCA_000469685.2. Classification (NCBI taxonomy): domain Eukaryota; kingdom Metazoa; phylum Nematoda; class Chromadorea; order Rhabditida; family Trichostrongylidae; genus Haemonchus; species Haemonchus contortus. Next base: position 17,027,689 of record LS997562.1, on the reverse strand, counting down.
GGAACAATAGGGCATGCAAACAATATTCAAAATACGAAACAGATATTCAGTGCCGATGCCTATGCCTATGATTAGAATCCGTCTATCTCGATCTGTCGCTGTTGATGTTAAAAATAATGGCTCATTGAAGACTTAACTGGGAGGCATTCAAAGCCTTGAATGGTACTCACAAATGTTGTCGACTCATAATAATACCATTATCTAATATCTTTATGAATGTAGCTCCTTTTATCTACTGATACATCATTAAGTAAGAATCCAATGTTGTTAGCGGTCGGATAAGTTTTGCCATGAATGATATCAAAGTAGAGAGAAACCGTGATCCTTCATTGAATCGCATGCTTCGCTGGATAGCGGTCGTAAGCAAGAAGTGAACCAAATTTCACAATCGGTCCCTATCAGCGCACTTACCCTTCTTGTCGAATGGAACATATCAAAGAATTACAGCTAAATCGTAAATAACAAAGGTGCTAGGATTTAATTGGTGATTGGAACCTGTTCTCTAAGGCCTCCGTTATCGCAAATGTTGCCCCCTCTACTAATGGTTTTGTTCTCCAAGTCCACGGGATCGGGAGTTACAGACCCCGCCCCCTGTGGGCGGAGTCCAGTCCTGCTACCCACCATATGCGTTCCCATCCCGCTGCCCGTGCTCCTACCAAATTTGAACGTGTTAGGTCCATGGGGTCAGGAGTTATGAATTTCCGTACAAACAGACAGACGGACGGAACGACTGACAGACGCGACCTACATGTCTGCCAAATTTGAACGACCCAGGTCCAATTTGACTAATTTGAGGAAGCCCCGCCCCCCAGTGGGCGGAGTCCACACCTGTCACCTACCATTAGTTTTCCCATTTTGCCACCTACATCTCTGCCAAATTTGAATACTCTTGGCTCAGGAGCAAAGGGTTACAGATTTCCGGCGAACTCACTATTCGCGCAAGCCCCGCCCCTAGTTGGCGGAGCCCAGCTTGATCACGTGTACCCAAGGAGTTCCGCTCATTCCCACTTGTTCACCCCCGATCAATACTTGTTCCAACCTGTATGAGCTGTTCCATTTGTATTTCAACGTTGCCGTATATCTCATCTTACAGTGAAACAGACATACAAACATACAAAAAACGGACATTTGTGGTTTATATATAGTAAGGATTGGATCGCCGGTGGCTGTGACCACTTTAAGAAAGTTGAAAGTGAGAATAAAATCGACGAGCAATGAAAGTGCCGAAACTGATGAGTAACTGAAAATTCGTTGAATGATATTAAATGGAAGACCGTAAGTTCATGGAAGGCGAAATAATAGTAAAAGAGAAAGGGTTTGAGTAAAAAAAAACTAAGAATTCTTGAGAAATGAGGATCGAAATTCTCCCCAATACTGTTCGGCACTCTGCAATGATGCTTATACCATTTCCAACGTCTATCCTGACTTCCTTTACTAGCTACCCTCTCAGCTTACATTTATGGATACAAACATAGAGTGAGTTTGCACTATATAGTATTTTTCAGTTGCAGGGCATTATGCGAAAAAGTCCTCCAAATGAGGTTAGCTCTACCCTTTTGGGCTCCGCGACTAAAGCTTAGACTCCGGCTCGTGATGCTGTCCCGAGGCAGCCTCGTTTTTACCTCTCGTCAAATGGTCGGCTCTGATGGAGGCAATTCTCACTTCAGATCGCCTCCAACGCCTTCTCACCGCGTTCCATCACTATGTGTAACGTATTTGGTCCTGTTTGGATCGTTAAAAAGTAGTGAGCAAAGGGAGATAAGAGGTAGTGCGATCGTCCTGGAGAGAATGACCTCTCATAGTGAGTGCCTGGCTGCATGCTACCTAAGGTACCGCAAAGAATGATAGTGGCAAATGGGTGTGACTCCCTTACTATTGTTAGTCGCAACACTAAATATTCGACATGGCTTTTACTGAATTCCTGCTATTTTCCAACCATCACAGCAACGTGGTCGAGACGTTGTCGTCTATATACTACCGAATGACCACGAGCTGTGCTACGAGTTCCATTACAACAATCGTTTATCCGACCGTATCACCGACGCTTGCATCTGCTGCGAATGTCGAGGTCTGAAGGCACGTAATCTTGAAGCTTACCCTTTACCACGTGTAAAGTCAGGAATGTGCTTTTCATAACCGATCCAGCCCATCCTGCGCGCCCACATTTCTGTGAGCCACGTAGTACTCCTCGTGCCTCTGCGAGATCCGTAGTACTGAAAAGACGTGATGAGATCAAGCGTACGTCCGCAGATCTCCATGGACCACCAACGGCGGAAATGAATGTGGTGCTATCAAGGCTAAATGATTCGAGATTTGGTGAGTACCGTAGTTATTAAACTTTGTAATATAGGGACCGCTAAGATGCCCTTTGTACCTTATGCTGCCTCGCCCTTCATTTGAACACCCAATCCAATTGGGAAAGTAGAAATTCAGAGCTTTTTAAAAGAGAAATCGCTGTGTGACGACTCATCGGTTCAAGAGCGGAGAGCAATGGTGGAGCAATTCACCTTCCGCTCCGCAAACGGTCGAGACAACTTCAGAAGGGCGATACTTTGAGCGCAAAGTCATGCCAGGAATATTAATGCACAAACTCCTGGCCAGATTGTGGGTATTTCATATAACATTTGAGCAACCTACGCGTTGAATGACCTTCTATTTGAGGATACCTCTTTGTGTTCCTTCCTTGCTGATAGGTGAGAGAGATGATTTTCTTAGGAAGGAGTAGCCTATGGACAGATGTATTCAATCAGCTCACTCTTAGAAGCATTTTCGTGAGTGGAACACCGACAGTTCTTTGAAATTTTTCTAATGTGCCGTATCCAGGGTGATGGGAGAATAGGCAGATTCCCGCAGTGGTAAGGCGGGAAGCGTCGCCGCAGTTCTACACCATTACCGGAGAATTCGAAAACTCCCTCGCTACACCTCTGCTCTTCTCCTTCATACCCTATGGTACCGAGGAGAGTATAGGAGTCTGAACTCCTGGTGTTGGCGTGAAATTGGTCCCCTTGGAGGTCACCAAGCTCTGACCCACCCAAACTGCAGAATCAACTTGGATTTCGAGAAGCCGGCTATGGACGCAGTGTTAGGAGAGATGCCAGGAGGGCACCTGAAAGGGTATATTGCACAAATTTTCTCGAATAAAAACACTATTGACTAATTTCTTTATTCAGATGTTTCTTTCATTACACTAAATGCATTCTGCGGCATCGTGATGCCGTCAATTTGAGATTCGCGGCGAGCAAGAACAGGGTCATAGGAGTGTTTTTCCGCAGAATTTAGATGCTTCCTCTTTTGCCACAGCGGTTCCTAGGCATATCGGAAGCACTCCGAGCCCCCCCCCCCCCACCCAACCTTGGTTGCTCTAAAGGAGCATCTTGCCATAGTTGTTTTTTGCAACATTTGGATGACACCTGGGGTATTGGCGGTCGATTCGACCACACCTTGTGGGATCATTCGTCGACAGTCGGCTCCTGAACCACTAATCATGCAGAGGGATTCCACACTCCAATTCGCACAGCGTTCCCCAAAGAAACGCCAACACTTGCACAAATGTTGGGGTTCGTTACAGGACTATTAACCACTGCTAGCTCCTATGTTACACCGGTTAGGGATTTGGCGGCAACCCCTTATAATAGGCCCCAAGAGCTTCAAAGGCAAAATGAGATGGCTGCTGAAATGGAAAGGTTCAGAATTGCGCACGTCGTTCCCAACATTGCCCCCCCCCCTCACAAGACAATGTAAAGATCATTTATATTTCTTGGCCCAGCGATTAGCACACTAAGATACCCACTGCATCATGGTTGTTGTTGTTGTTGCTCAATATTTTGACTAATGTATAATAATAAGGAGATTTGCAGATTCCCTATCGACATTATGCATATGCTTCATTGAAAAAAGGGGAAAAAACTGCGTGTGAAAGAGATTAGAGGGATTTTAAAGTCCCGTGAATGAGTGACACCGTAACCTTTAGCACCCTATCACCCATCCACCAGAGCTTCGCCCGGGGTACCTTTCCTTTGCGTCTTATATGTGACGGGTGTTTTGAAGGCGCTTCAGCGTGTGTTTGGGTTACTGTGTCACACTCACGGGACGATTAAATCCGTCTTGTGTGAAAGAGATATCTCTTACTGTTGCGTCTCTTCACAACTGTGGGCGCCTATTGGTCGGGCACTATACACGTGAATCAGCGCTACCATGGGGGATCTTCGCGATTGCAGCTATCTCTGGGTTATAGCCAGCTGAGAGTGTAGAGGGTAGAGACTCAGCGAAGTGATGACTTGAGCACGCCTGAGTCATCGGTACCCTCCTTTCTCTGCGCTATGGCCGAGAAGGTTCAAGTAGGAGGTGCGCTGCAAATGCCGCACTCAATTGACCACTCTTCCGACCTAGGCAGCAGTGGAAGAAGTGGTTGTAGGGGCTCATATTGGTTTGAAATTCGATCTACCACAATAACAGAGATTTGTTGGCCCTAAATTACTGCAGTACTTGTGAAATATGCGTTTATGTCTCCTGAATAACTCAAATAAGTATTATTCCAACAGAATCCATCTCCAAAATAAGATCACTTCTCATATTTCTGTGTTCACTCGTATTTCGAGCGTTGGAGGAAAAGGTGAACTGAATGGAACTCGTTTTCTTTTGCAAATCATTACCAACTTTCCATCGATTTCTGTTTTCCTCGCTAATTGGTCGTTAGGACCACAACAAAATCCGGCCTATTCATGAACCAAAGTTCCTAAGAACCCACTAAGAATATTCTATTACAACAACTTTCGGTTCCCCGTCTCTATGGAGAGACGAATACTTGATGGACCAGTGAACTCACTGCAGATAAACTTTTGCCTTTGAAATCCATCCAAAGTATTTTCAGCTAAATAATATCAAAAATAAGTCTCATTCGGTTGTTGTGTGACCCTTAACAGTACCATTCACGTATGGTGTATGAAATACAGAAGCTCGCTCAAAGCATGATAAAATGAGTTACTTTAGTACGAGAAAACCCAAAATTGGAGTCAGTAAATAGGAACTTCTTGAACTAGAAGACAAGGGATAACCCTTACTGATAATTGGTAGTGAGTGGCATTGGAGAGGCCTTTTTTCACCTTCATTGTATGCCTGTATCATTAAAGATCGCTCCGAAGAGGTAGACCGGGACCGACACAACTTTTCTGCCTGGGATTTCGCGGAAAACTTAATTCGAACGACACAAATCCATTACTGCAGCTGCACTCGTAAAGACATAATGTGCTCCAATAACAGTTCATAAAACATTCAAATGTTCGCGCGTGGGAAAATAATTTGAATGGCAGCTGGTGGCGAGATTTAATTGTGTTCCCCTGCCTCGCCAGCTTTAAACTAACTCAGTGAGGATATTATGCGGAGGCACGTTATAAATTGAGATGCAGCAGTTTGGGTGGTTCGATATCAAGGGTGTTGTTTTTTCGCTCTTCTTCTCGCTAATTTCTATACCATTAGTGTCGAAATGTGGTAGATCTATTTTCATATAAAGCAGTTGCCTTATCCCTTCCATTAGCGTTTTGAATGAATTTACTTTGTACTCATGGTTCGTTCTAGGTGAAGTTTGTAGAATGCAGCAACTGGAAAAGGTGGTGTCAAGGCTTGAAACAGTGGCAGCTAAGCTTGAAAACCTTGGACAGGGAAAGCCACAGCTTGCTCCAAAACCTGCCAATTTAATCGGTGGTGAGCAGCTACATCGAACTATTCATTTGTCTCAGTTTTTTTTTGTTGCGTTTTATTATGAGTATTTATTCCTTTACATCTCCCCATCCCACTGAAATGCTGGATTTTTGTCGGAGTCGAAATGTTTTCACATACCTTGTCCGACTTGTTGAAACTTTAAAAGCCAAACATTCATGGTCGTTTGCAGATTCCTTGCTTTGCCCCTATTGTGTTAGAGACGTGCCTTACGTGGCTTAATTTCAAGTTTTGCTCAGGTATCAATACTAGCTCAATTCGCTGTTTTGTACTTCGTATATGAATATACATAAGCATTGCTTAGTTTGTGGGAACTATGTTGGATGATTCCGTTTCATTCGTTTGTCATAAGCCCCATCTGAGGAGCTTGGTGCAATTTCTGTACCAGCCAGTTCATCACGAACACAAAAGCGAAAAAGTTATGTTATGTGTATTCATATTCGGGGAGGGCAAGCATTTTTCAGTCCACGTAGTATTATTTCGGAACTTTCTGGAGCATTGCTGAATAACGTGTTGTTTTTGTGGAAGTGAAAGCTGCCACACTGTTAATGGTGCAATATTAATGTTATTCTTGCGGTGATTCAGCAAAAGTGAGTCATTTAGATCTGTTGAGGCTTCAAGCCTAGTCCGACGTCGCTGCTGTTGATTATTTGTCAATGGGTATAGTATTTGCCGATTGTATGTAGAATGGCAAAATAGTCCCTTTCATTATTTCACTCTCAGTTACAAAATTGTTTCTTATGAAAACAAATCAGGCTTTACGGTTCAGGACTAGAAATTTTTTTGATCCTTTTCATTGTTCACATCATTTGTACTCTCGACTTTCACTGTGATATCTTGTCGCGTTTCTATCGTTACCTCATAAATTCTGTCAGAAGAGTTGTCACAACGGCTTCTGCGTCAACTAGACAAGCGTGAAACACTAATATTGGATCGATGGTTTGGGAATCGCAGCGGGCCCAGAGGGGTATGTTGACTTACGTGCGTTCGAGGATGCGCGAGTCAAATTGCGCGACGAAGTTCGTAACGGTTTGGACGACTTTAGTGCCTAACATTGGGGCCCAAATTTGAAGTAGAGTAGATTAGAAGGATCACCTGACCCTACTGAACCACTCTACCTTGAGTTTGTACCCCGAAAATCGGCGTCAGAGCTGTACAAATCGTCACCCAAGCAAGTTGCCGCGCGCATCCTCGGACGCACATAAGTCCCGTCCTCTGGCCCAGAGTAGTGTGGGTGGTCGTGGGGGTGTGGATGAGTTGTGCGTCGAAATTAATCTCTTCAGTGCTAGCTTTTTTAAATACGCATATATAACCAAGGTGACATTCCAATTTCATTCTATAGTAACGGCATTATAATGTCAACGCCAGTAGAAGTTTTATTATGTCCCATGTAACTCACATTGTTCAATTTATCAATTCCTCATTAAAATTTTTTGTACTCGAGCCATTTTTTGAATTGTGCTCTCTAAGATGCTGTAGTTCCTTATATATTATCAGCGGTAGGCTATTTGAAGGAGCACACATTGAAGAATCAAAATCAGACATATTTTTTGTCATTTTTCTCTAAAATACCTGTAGTGAGTTAATGGAAAACGGTGAATGGTAGTGAAGACACTGACCCTTATCGATACACTGCCTGTCTCTCTCGCAATAGATCTGCTGGTCTATTCGTAACTACAGAATCGTTTCTGCCCGCCGTCGTTAATTATTCTAGTCTAGGGTTCAACCACAGACCCTCCCTCATACAGTGCACAGAAGGGAGCGCTAAAATGGACTGGCGCAAGTGAATATGGAAATGAACCTCTCGGTAGTCTATTAGTGAAGAAAAGCGAGAATTTCCGTAGGAATAAGCGGTATAGAATCTGATTGCAGATGATATCTGTACAACTTTTTAAGGAAGCGGAGACTACGTGGCTTATTTCCTGCTATGTGCCTCTCTATAAAAGGTCATGGGCGGCGAACAACAACTCGTGAAAATGTGGTTAGAGATACCGGGTGCGCAGTACGTGTGTTCAACCACAAGTTCGGTGTGTTTGTTTGTTCGTCTTTCTGTCACAAAATTCGTTATCACCTGAACAAGTACCTGCAGAGATCGGGTCAAGTTTGGGATGGGTGGAGCTAGGGCAAGACCAACAAGTAACATATGAGCACAGCGAAAAACCACCCGCAAGTGTCGGCACATGCACCGTAATGGATGGTGCTCAGGGTAAAACCACTTATTATGGCTCCGGGAGGGCCAAGACACCAGAGAAAAGTGGGCAAAGTTTAGGGATTGGTCAACAAATTTCATGGAGACTCACTTGCTGTGGGCGGAGCGTCCTCAAAGCGTGCAGTACTTTCTACATAAACTTCTAACAAGAATAAACGAAGGCGGGGAGGGCAATAAACAACATAAAAGGAGTGAATAGGGCCCAATACATGCTGAGCATGTGTACCCGAAACATGTGGTTTAAATCCAAATGGCTGCTTTCAGAGTGCAACGACCGACCGAACCAACGACGGCGTTGCTGGCCACATGTCGACAACACTGGTCAGATTGTGTCCACGAATTCATACTAGGTGCCGCCTCCGGCACCCAGGTGACGTCCCGTCTACGACTTCGCCAATTAATAGCTCGCATTCGATCACTCATTATGCGGGATGAATTTTCGAGATGAGCATGCTTTTTTCTTTTAGCTCGTTGCATATTTTGTTGCAATTTTCTCATCAGGTCCCGTATCGATGAACGGTGTTCTGTGTGGGTAATGTTCGCGTGAGCTTATTATTTTGCCATTTCTTTTTTCCCTATTATCTCAGCATTTTGTTGTTTGATTTTTTCTATTTTATTAATTTTTCAATTCTATTTTTTATTTCTATTTTTCCTGCATAATATCGTAGCTAGTACTGACGTGTTTTGGCTCCGAAATAAGGAGTAAGAATAGTAAGAATGGAAAAATGCACGCATAACACATCAGTACTAGCTAGGATATAAAGAGGGAAAAATAGAATTGCAAAAATAGAAAAATGAAATAAAAGAAAATCTCACGACAAAATGATGAGATAAGATGGATAAAAAATATAAGTGGCAAGATAATAAGCTCACAGGAACATTACCAACACAGAAGACCGGTCATGGATACGGGACGTGATAAAAAATAAAAATTACACCAAAATCTGCAACGAGCCAGGGGAAAAACGAACGCGAACATCTCAAAAAGTCATCACGCATCATGAGTCATCGAATGCGGCCTATCGATGGGCGATGTCTTAGATGGCAGACTGGTGCAAGGGTCGGCATCGAGGTGCCGTCCACGGCACCGAGTATGAATGCACCCAATCTTGAGGACGCGTGATCCATCGGCGTCCACTGTTGTTATCACGTAACCAGCAACACTGTCGGTCGGTCGTTGCACTCTGAAGGCGCCGAATGAGTGGTGCTTTTCAAAAAAAAAATTCAAAAACTTTTCGTCGATGTGATATGACTGACTGATTTTTGAAAAAGAGAAGTGGAATGTCCATCACGACTAGTAGTACTTGTCTTCATGGTAGACAGACAGGTTGACGTGTTTGTTGAAGGATCACCAATGGAGAAATGACCTCTATTCCCCTTCAAGACGCATAATTGTTCGTTGGAACGGACGAACAGAGATATGTTGGTCTTATTGTCAGCAAATCTGCCGGTTTTCATGAGAACTGCTGCTCTGTACTCTTTCGGCTCTACCTTTATCGTTTTTCCGAATAGCTTCGCAAGTTCCTTGTATGTTGGCGATTGCCTGTAGCTCGCTTGATTCTACGCTGGCTGATCGGCTCGAAGGTCTTCGAAGAGAGAAGCGCGTATTCTTCAACGGTGTAGTCGATAACGGAATCTTCCCATAAACTCGCAAGGCAAGCAAGGTGATCGCAAGTCTCGACGGTCTTGCAGCTTCAGATCTTGAGCTTTACCTCGCTCTCCACGCGTTGAAAAACAGAGTCTAGGGCGACGGCTCCCTGTTGCGCAAAGCCTCGGAACAATAGCGACGTCAGTCAGGCAAAACTTTCGAATAACTGTACTGTCTTGAGAAAACGGAAGAGCCGCAGCTGCGTTTTACCAAGGGTGGTGTGGGTCTAGGTGATAAACTCTTTCATCTTGCTTAACCTATTACGTTTCGTGAGTCCGAAACTATTCAGTCGTTTTTCTGCTTGGCCGATCTTAGCGTTGAAATGACCGACGATAATCTAAAAGAAGGTACTGTTTTCTCCGGAGAACTTTTGCACGTCGTTATGAAACACACCCAGCTCCTGCTCGTCGCAGCTTGATGCTCACGATGCTAATGTTTGTGTATTGTATGTGCGGAATGGCGGATATAAATGATATAAAACCTATGTAGCAGTTGAGGTATCCGCGCTCCAATGGCAATATAGCTGCGAAGGATCGCGCCAAAAGCAACACATCCATCTTACTGTACACCCCTGTATTTGCAGAACAACTTAAGAGTACTTGAACAGATATCTTCCAGAAATGGATCTACATCGTTCGATCGACCTGCGTAGGTGGGAAAATCTTCTCTTAGATCGCTGTAGGAGCGTGATACCGAAGAATCACTTCTGCTGCACCCGTCTAAGTAAAACAACAAGCAAACTAGCGATGCTGACGAGTTTTTCATAGGTGTGTCGTGAGAGAAAGAGAAGGTTGAGGCTACGATGCCCGTGTGGCTGTGGACATACGTTAGGTTACGGTGATAAAACTCAGTTGTGTTCTTGTGTGAGATTTTTGCTTTCGAAATAACTCCTAGTTTTTTATTCAGCTCCTTCGACGCAGGTTCCTCCACATGTCAGAGCATATGATGTTGCGTTGGGTGATACCATCGAAAACTGGTCAACTATATCAGACCAGATAGGAGGCGACGTCAAGATTATGGTTGGTCAACAGAGCATACATAGCTTGTTACGGGAGTGCTCAAGGTGAATGTGTTGCAGCGAGAGCAGGTCACCGCTGTGTTGAACGATCTTAGATTTTTCCTGTGGACTGCTGCTGGTCGGGTCGAACCGTCAGTCGACGAGATTCAGAAACTATTTTCTCCTATGGTGGATCATATATCGGAAATTAACAAGTTCAAGGTGAGCGTTTGTCTTTGTGGCTCATATTAGTAGGTCGACGTTTTGTCTATCTCCAAATGCTAGAAGTACTTGAGTATTGGTGTACAGCAAGTAGTCGATTTACATGAACACGTAGTTTCTGGTCAGCTCTAAGTATGAACGCAAAAGGCGAGCAATCTTGAGTAAAACGACCGCTGGTAAATCCATATCTACGGACATATGAATGCCCATTTCCCCACGGTGTTTGGAGGTATGATCTAATCGGTCTTTCTCCTGTCAGTAGTCAGGTAAGTCCACGACAGCTTAGTAACTTTGTGCTTTTGCTACGGGGAACGTGCGATTCACGCTGGACCCACCAGATTCTTCGCGCACACTGCGCAGCAGATTAGGTCGTGATTTAGCGTGCCCTTCATTTGAGATGGACCGAACGATATTTGCACTAGTCCATGGCTTTCCCATGGAGTAGTGCAATGCAGATCTCTTTACCATAGCAATAAAGTTCGTTCGAAGTGGAGGACTTACTTTATTAGGTCAACAATTTACATGTCAATCGTTCAAAATTAAAATAACCCCGAGATGTTCCGATCCTAACAAACAATCTTTCTGCAAACGTGCTTACTTGATCATTTTTTCACTTGTCTTTATTAGGTTTCCATTTTTCCTATTACGATGTAGCCATCCTTACTATATATGGAACGCTCGCGTCTGTCTGTCTGTCTGTTTGTTTGTTTGCGCGGAAATTCATAACTTCTGTCCCCCTGGACCTAGAGCGTTCAAATTTTGTGGAAGTACAGGCAGCAGAATGGGAACGCTTGTGGTGGGTAACCGGACCGGACTCCGCACACAGGGACTGGGGTTGGTGCTAATTGAATGTTGGAGCGGGGTAATCATAACTTCTGTCTCCGTGGACCTAGAGCGTTCCAATTGGTAGGAGTACAGGAGGTAGGATGGGAACATTTATGGCGGGTGGCAGAATCGGACCGCGTCCACAGGAGGCGGGGTGTACGCGAATATTTTTGATTTGGCTCTAGGGCGTTAAAACTCGGTAGGAGAAGAGGCTGCAGTACGCGAACACCAACATAAGTGTTCGCCAAGGTACCGGAAAAAATGAGGGACGCGCTTAGAGCGCAGAGAAGGAGGGGTAGTTGGCGAGTTGGTAAGGTTGCTTAGAAAAGTTAATTAGATCGAATATATGCAGGAAACTGTGTTTTTTACCTAAGCTCTGAAAAGGAAAGACCTCCGGAGTGGGCCAGCCATTTAAACGCGCATTTCTTACCCCATCCTAGCTTTTTGCCTGGAGTAATAATCTCACATGCCCTATGCCTCCCCCTCTCATAGTTTGGTACAAACTATATTCTCTGAAAACTGTTTAATTGTTTCTGAATACAAGAAAGGTAGCCTGCCTCTCGTCTGTGCTTTTCTCAGTGTCGGAAAAGAGCGCTTGCACACCCCTTCACCCTCGGGAGTGCAGCCCAGATGACAAAGTTATATATCCTGCTTATTGTTAGAGCTATTTTGGCTGTTCTGTAATGCACGTGTTTGTCTTCGAAGCCCAACTGGTAAATACCATATGCCACTTTCATGCGTTTTGAGCCACTGAGAAAAGCCTGCAAATGAGAATTTCTGACGATAACCCCGAGAATTAAGAGGAACCCGGTCCATGAAATATCTGAAAATGTTAGGTAGGATTCTACATGGTATAAACAAAGGAATTCAATTGAGTTTTCTTGATCTTCAGCAGTCTCTGAGGAATTCAAAAGTATTTGTCCCAGCGAGCTTCAGCCACATTATTTTGATTATGAACCATAGGCGAAATATCCTCCAAGAGTTCTTTTCGTTTACCTTGCAAAGGAAATAGGCTTATCGAGCTCACACGCCGGATTCAGACTTGTATAGTGGGAATAGCGAGAAGGAAATGCCAATTGCCAATTGGAAGAGGATGGGCCGTATTTGCGAAAGGAGCGAGGGGTTCGTGTTGGAGGGTGGTTAGTTATATGTATAATTTCGAAGTTTAACGTCGAGCCCTCGTCCAGTGATGACAGCAGAGCTATTGTGCGTAACGCCATACATGACTCTGTTAAACACGTGTTAATGACTGGAGATGACTACAAAGCGGAAGCGTTAAAGAACAGCAATCCAAAGCAGTGTAGGAAAATCGCGGAGGAGGGTTTCTTTCGTGTGAAGTTGTAGAGGTCGTCGTTTTGTTGAGTAAGAGTCAGGTGTTAAACTTCTTCCGTTGGGGGTTTCATTTGCATTAAAATGTGTTAAATTTTCTCGTTCTTTCTGATGTTATCTCTTGGAAGATCACTTTCGAGATGTGTCGTTTTTTATTATGAATTGTGGAGGGCTTTTCGTACCTGTGCTTCACAGTCAATACATTAAGGATTCTCGGCGGCAGGCTCCTCAATTCAATCAGCTATGTGCAGTCGCGGAGGGCATTCCCGCTGTTGGATGGGTTCTTGTGGTAAGTTCTAATGATATTAACAGTCGCTGTTCTTCTAGTAACGTAGACAATTTTTAGAAAAAAACTCCCGCCGCACATGTCAAAGAGATGCTTGATTCTTCAATGTTCTACATCAACCGTGTTCTGAAAGAGTTTAAGGTACTGCAATCCGCACTCTGTGAAAAAAAAAAAACCCAAAATGCAGTCATGGAAGTAATGACATATGTTTGCATGTGTGAGGAAAGCAATAAACCGAAGATAAGCTAATAAAGGCTGAAAAGCACAGCGTGAAGGGGAGAGCTATGGGAATTTCAGATAAATAGTGTGAGCAGCAGTAGGAAAGGAAATCGAATAAAGCTGCATTGATCACAAACACGAGTTCTTAATTTGTATGAAGTCTGTAGTAGTGAAAGTTGTGTGGAAATGTTTCATCAAATCAATTTTACTCAACAGGAAGGTGATCAAAAGAACGTAGAATGGGCTCGCTTATGGCGAAGTCTCTTGGAAGCTATGCAGTTATTCGTTCGACAGACTCACACCACTGGTCTTGTTTGGAACAGCTCACCTGTAAGTATTAATAAATAGTTACCTGTGCCAACATTTTTTGATAGTCGTGCCTGTCTTTTTTTCATCATTTTCTATGGTTATTTAACCCATTGACGACCATGCAGTACATATTTATTTATTTATTTATTTATTTATTTCTATCAGTTCAACACTATGACAAGCTGACATATGAAAAAAAAAAATGTGGACTGCACTTTTTCGGCCATGTGGGACCGTGCAGTCCACATGTGGACTGCAGTTGTAATTTTGGTTCTGTTCAACTGTATTTCCACTTTTTTGCAACTTTCCTTTTTAAAACATTGCATCAGGTCTAAGTGGAACTTCATTCAGCGTGGTTCCGAAAAATCTTCTAATTTTGCAATTGTAATGATTTTTTTTCGAAGGAGTACATTACCTTGGTGAATATGTGTTCGTTGAGCAACTTCAAAAAATGAGATACTTTGAGAAGACGGTCGTCATCAGCATTTTCGCTGTTATCGACCGAATGCAAAGCTCGTAAAACTTCTACGAAACGATTTCTGGTAATGATTGAACTCATCTTTGAATGACCATTAAACTAAGTGCCGGTTCTATAATAAAGATCACTAATCACTCAAAATGGGCATTCTTAGGCATACTTACCGAACCCATCTGAAGAAGTATTCCGAAAAACTTATGAATTTCTCTTATAAACTTCAAAAAATGGTCATGCTGGACGATGTAATCCACATGTGGGCTGCAGTCGCGAATGGCCGAAAAGTGCGCCCTCACGGCGTTTTCCCCGCCAAACGTGATAGTCGTCAATGGGTTAACAGTGTGAGATTGGTTGTATTTGACGAGGCAACGGATCAGCTTTGATTTGAATTATGACCCTTTACAGTTAGAATATTCGAGCAATTGATTAACACTGATATCTTAACGAAGAGTCTAAGATTCATTTAAAACTTTCCTTGGTCGATAACTTCTTTGTGGTTAGGGATGCTCTCCTCCTCCAAGCGACGATCGCTCAACTATGAGTCGTGGTGTGACTGGAGCCCCTGCACCTCCTCCTCCACCTCCACCTCCACCTGGCCGTTGGTTATTTCCTTGAATAACTTCGCAGATAAGTTGACACGTTATTGATGTTCAATTTCATCATTTTAACATCCTAGTGTTTTCTGCTGACAACGTCACAACCTCCGATGCTGCGAAGGCTGCACTATTTGCTGAGATCAACAAAGGCGAAGCCATTACTGCAGGACTGAGAAAGGTTACCGCCGACATGCAAACTCATAAAAATCCAGCCCTACGCAAACACGTGAGTATTCTCGTACCTGCCTTAAATTACTCCGAAGTTCGGAACTTGCGCTGCTTCAAGCGGTCTTTTGGAACTACGGTATTTTTAACAGTTTGTCATGATGCTACAGATCTAATATTGTAGAACAACTATTTATATCCAGCTATCAAACAACTATCTCTTTGCTAAGGATATGAAAATAGTTTGGAACATCTGATCTGTAGCTTACAAGTTAGAGCCCCTCTTTAAGAAAAGCCACCAACAGCGAGAGATACACCATTCACAGCCTTTAGGTGAGAATTACGCTTCGATCTCAAAGCCCACAGAAAGGAAATGAATAGTTCGTTAAGTTGTATCAAACGACCCCTCATTTGAAGCTCAGTTTGGTTTTTGTATAACAATTTGTAACAGTGATCCCGTCTCTGAACTTGGGCATTCAATGTCAGAAACGCTGCCCTGATGGATTTCATTCGGTGCTCCCCCATCTTCCAAGCTCGATGTTCTTTGAAAAAAATGCTCAGCGTCCTGTCTGTCTCACTAACATATGTTTCTTTCAAGAAAATAATGTTGATAGTTTTTCTGAAGTTGGTAAATTGCCCCCTGGCACATTTGGCCAATAATGTCGCCTTGATAACCTTACCAAAGGACAGTGAATAACGGTGCGCCAATTGAGAACAGGACTAGAAAAATGAAAGAGGGGTGTTCGGATGAGCTAATCTATGTCTGTCATTGCGTACATGTGAGTCCTGGTGCGAATAGCTGACTGTAGTAAGCAAAAATGTCCTTTTAAATTCATTTTTTTCAAAGCATAGGTTAACAAAAACGCTTGTAACAGCAAAAATAGTCCACCTTTTTCAACTCATCGCCTCTTTGCTCGGCGAACAGCTGATTGCATGTGGGTCTCAGAGCGAATATTGCAATCTGTATTGCCTCGACAGTCGTCTGACATGACATCTTTCGGGGGACGGGGCATCCGGGTGATCCGGTAACGGGGCTCCCCCAGGCTGTTGAGTTTTCGGACCTGACAGCGTCCTTCCTGTTACCCTTGATTGCTGCAATTCATTCCTAGAGGGAGGACTCGGAAATCATTTTTATCGTAAACTGTGCCTTTAAGCGATCATCTTGTCACGAAATATAGTATTTACCAGGCGGCTACGCACGCTCTCGCGCGCTAGGAGCTCTAGCCGTGAGAGACGGGGCCGCATGAGCTGATTTTTATTATAGACCTTTATCGGATTTATGAGTTTCCGCTCAAACCTCGCCTCCTGTGGGCTGAGTCTGGCCCTGCCACCCACCATAAGTTTTCCCATCACGGCGCCTGTACCCCACCAAGTTTGAACTTTCTAGGTCTCTTGGGACAGAGTTATGAATTTTCACCCAAACCCCGCCCCTTGTGGGCGGAGTCCGGCGTTGCCACCCACCATAGGTGTTCCCATCCTGTCGCCTGTACCCCCACCAAGTTTGAACTTTCTAGGTACATGGGGACAGGAAATGTGAATTTTTGCCCAAACCCCGCCCATTGTGGGCGGAGTCCGGTCTTGCCACCCACCATAGGTATTCCCATCCTGTCGCCTGTACTCCTACCACGTTTGAACTCTCTAGGTCCGTGGGGACGGGAGTTATGAATTTCCGCACAAACCCCGCCCCTTGTGGGCGGAGTCTGGTTCTGCCACCCACCATAAGTTTTGCCACCACGGCGCCTGTACCCCCACCAAGTTTGAACTTTCTAGGTCTATGGGGACAGAGTTATGAATTTTCACCCGAACCCCGCCCTTTGTGGGCGGAGTCCGGCGTTGCCACCCACCATAGGTGTTCCCATCCTGTCGCACGTACTCCTACCAGTTTGAACTTTCTAGGTCCAAGGGCACAGGATTTATGAATTTTCGCCCAAACCCCGCCCCTTGTGGGCGGAGTCTGGTTCTGCCACCCACCATGAGTCTTGCCTCCATGACGCCTGTACTCCTACCAAATTTGAACTCTCTACGTCCATGGGAACCGGAATTATGGATTTTCGTATATAAATGTAAGAAGGCATGTGAGCTTCGAGGCACGCTCCGCCCATTGTGGGCGGGCCTCCGCTGACGTCATTTATGCTGGAGACATCTTTGACAATGCTCCTCCCAAATCAACTTTTTACTGCTCTGTTGGCTTTCTCCAAAGCGAGTTATAAAGGTTTTCATAAAGTATTGCATTTTTGGAGAACGCCCCGCCCATCGGGGGTGGGTCTCCCCAGTTCGATCTAACTTACCAATGCACACCTCAAGCCACCTTCAAACCCCAATTTTGAGGCCGTCTTGTGGCTGAATTTGAAATCATGGTCCTCGGTAGGGCTCATTTCGAGGCACGCCACGCCCACTGTGGGCGGGGCTCCGCCAAGCTGATGTGGGTTTTACACTTCTCGAGACCTGGCCCACCCATCCCATACTTGACCCGGTCTCTCCAGGCAGATCTAAAGGAGTTAAGGAATTTCGTGACAGACATACAGACAGACAGACAGACAGACAGACGGACAGACAGACAGACAGACAGACAGACAGACAGACAGACAGACAGACTAAGCGCTTTATAGTAAGTAGGATATTAGTGAGAGTGAAGGATGTTTAGGCATACGCCACAAAGAAAAGCTAACAATTAAAAGGTGAGGAAGCTTTCCAACCCCGCTTGGGAAGCCTCCCTGATTGAATGATCAAGGGACGATTTTTTGATGATATGCGCGTGTTCTCGATTAATAAATGGGATCAGTCCGAAAAGACTGGATGCGTTGTAAATCCGCGCATTGAAGTCGAAGCTGAGTAGCTTAAAATAAGTGCTTGGAAGCAACAATCGCGCTCCTGCCACTTATTAATCCTTGCGAGCCCAGATCATCACATTTTCATTTCTTACCTTATGCTTATCAATGAATCTAATTTGCGCTTTCACTCATTTGAGTGGGGCAGAAAATTGGTTACTTATCTGGGATATATTGTGTTCATGGTTCCATGAGTTATTGCAACGGCTGGGGCAATGCGCTCAGGTGGTTTGCTTGTTGCAACGGCTGGGGCAATGCCCTTAGGTGGTTTGCCGTAAACTGCAGATCAAGGGCTTCAAACTGCTTCAGGTTCTCGACGGTGATTTGTTTGAAATGCCGGATACAAAAGTAGTTTGATCATTCTCACAGTTTATTTCGTGATCTTCGCTCCTTAGGATCCACGAGGTATATACGATATATTACACTGTTCATTCACTGTATTCAGTGAAAAATTTCATTGGTTGCTATCAGGGTAGACATCCATGAACACACTGTATAGTAATATTTCCTGTCTGATCCTTGAGCATAAGCAAAACATGCTTCAGGAATAATGATGTCTAGTAACAAATGGCGTTCCCTGCCTCTGTAAACTTGCGATGTTTGATTCGTGTATTTCTGTGTTCAATTTTTGCCACTTTGATAACTCATCTTTCAGACTCCCGAACCTCCTGTGTCACATGGCGGTAATCGAATGTCTCATGAGCACCCACCTTCAACAACTGCAACTGTATCGAGCAGCCGTGCTCCTTGCCTTGAGTTGAAGGGCGGAAAACAGTGGAATGTGGTCAGTATGCCCTTATTTTTAATTAGTGTAGTCTGTGCTCTCGTGGTCAAGAATCACAGCGTGTCACGGCCTCTGTTTTGGAGCAAAACCTTTCGCCCAGTTGCTGTGTTCCGCTGCACTACAATTTTTGACTACTGTTCAAGATAAAATGGGCATCGTTCTCAGTATTGGTACCCATCCCTTATACATAAACAGTCAGCGCTGAAGTATCCTCTACACATAGATCGTTAAGTGTTTGTGCGTTTTTTTTTTGACCCAAAATGTACATCTCCTATCCTCCTGGATGTATATGGGGTTCAAATTTGGACAGGATATAGGCGACAGGATGGTAATGGTTGCGGTAAATTGCGTAAGCACTGAATAGAGTTTTAGGAGGGAAACGTCACTGAGTCGGTTATGCTCTCTCTGTCAACATTGGAACCTCGACACCTCGGTTTTTAGAATTTTTCGGTCGGATATTGCAGGCTGTGTGGATTGTGCAAAATGCATTTTTGATTGTGCTTCCTTATTTTTATGTGTTTCTGTGTATAGGTATGCACAACTCTTGTTGCTCTGTTTGTCTTGCGTTCGAAGATTTTCACTGCACATTTGCCTCTTCTCCCTCACCCTGCTAATGAGTGTTTAGTAAACGAGTGAAACGAAGTTTAATTGCTTTTTTGAATGTCGCCCTCAGGGTGTTCATTAACTTTCTGTATATAGTTGAACGTTCTGAAAATAGCACTTTCGCAATTTTGAATACTTTTGGATCACCTTGCAAGTGTTCAAGCGTTTTGAGTCTCAAGCTAGTACTCGGTGTGGCAGCTAGACGAGGCTATATCATTCAAATATTTGCAGTTTTCAAATATTTCAATATTGCTTCTTGCACCATATGCCTACGTCTAGACTTCAATTTAGGAATTTATGGTAAACGATCCGAACGTGGTCGTCAACGTCACTGACAAAAAGCAGACTGTTTATATTTACAAGTGTGAGGGTTCCATGATTGCAGTGAGTTTTGACTCTTTTAGCTTCTTTTTTTCTTTGAAGTTCACATTGACACTGATGTCAATGTCAATCGTTATTCAAATAGAAAAATCAGAAGGTTGAGCCTTTCTTGTATTTGTCGAAGTCGAACCTTTCAAGGTCCTTATTTCTAGTCGTACTAGTTCCATGGCGAGTTTTAAATGCCAACAAGTAGCATAACCACGAACTAACCACATTGTAAGATACGGAGGATCTTTTTAGACCTCATTGAATTCTACTAAAGAATGTAATAGCATTTAGGCTTAATTAGGTTGCACCTTTTCCGATTGAATATGGAATCTGAACTAAGCTTTGCACAACCACGCCGTGTTTAAAGGCACCGTTAACATGATTTTGGGTAATCCAGATTATGATGAAAAACGAAAGACAAGATCGAAACTAGTGCAACTGAGGTGAAGAAACTGCGTGCATCGGTGTTTCCAAAGTAAAAAAAGGCTCAGAAAAACCGTTAAAAAGAGGGCTGGACGAGAATGAAACAAGAAAAATGAAGAAGGTGGGGCGCCCGGACGAGCTAAACAGTGCGTTTCACTGCGCGCGTGTGGATCCTGGTGCGAAGAACAGACAACGGTAATCCACAATTCATTCACTTATAAGCATAAATAAACAAAAAAAACCTTAGTAACAGCAAAAGCAGCTCACTTTTTTCAGCCTCTAGGAGTAGGAAATCAAATAAGGGATCGCGGCAGCAAAAAGAAAAACAGAGGAAAGAGGAATGGGAGAGAAACCTCGCCTCATCACTCGGCGATTAGCTTTTTGTGCGTAGGTCCTGGAACGAATAATAGCAATCCGTATTGTCTCGACACTCGTCTAATGTGACACCGATGGAGGGGCGGAGGGCGACCGTGGATACCTCTCCGGCCCCTTATTGTGCCCTATCCAGCCGTTTTCCGACCTCATTCCTGCACGAATGGTATTAGAGGGGGCTTCGAATTCAAACCATGTGCAAATCTCCGAAACCACTTTTTCGTTAACAGTGCCTTTAAGGGTGCTACCGTGCCATACTTGAAGCATCAGCTTTTATGTTGCTTTGGCTTTTAACCTTTAACTTTTGACTTTTATGTTGTTGAAGTGCTTGAACAATGCGGCTCATACTAGTTGGGCTGTTGAGCACATTGCACTGTTTTTCGGTCTTCTTCTGCGTGTCTATTTGACTGGTGTAGAAATCTTCAAAGCATGATACGAATCATGCTGTGCCTGCGCGATTCGGTGCTCAGAGCAGTACTCGACCAGCTCACAGAAAAGGATAGGGCTCTAATGTGAACGTGTAATGGACGGCCCGAAAGCAGTCTTGTGACAAATTGTAGGCAAACATCGGTATAATAACGCAAATGAGTGCATTCATCAAGATGTTAGGTCGGTCGTTGTCAACTATCGATAGAAACTGTTCGTTCTTGAGGGAAGGGCACTTATTAGGCTGCACAGAACTCCACTTCAACCTATTTTAGGAGAAGTCTCTTTGATGCCAAACTGCGTACGATTATAAACTAAACTGTAACTGACATATAAAAAGCTAAACGCCATCAATGAACAAGCTTTTCGTATTTCTATGAGCTTCTGTAAGTACGTGTTGCACCGTCCCTCCCTGAAGCTTCAATCAAGCTCAGCTCGCCTATTTCTGATATTTCGATGAAGCTTACGCGGGTGTGGTGCGTTAGGAACGAAATGGTCGCGTCGCGGTGAGAGGGGCGTCGCGCGCGAAAGAATGTAGCAGGATGCAGCAGTAGGTAAGAAATACAAGAATTAAGTACTAATAGTAGAATTATGCATAAAATAATGGTCGCATATCGATTGAGCTGTATGAAGAACGCTAGAGCTGTAATAACGGCGAATGAGTGGTTCGCGACAGCCGCGTGCGGCGAATCGATTACACAAAATCGTTCCTAACGCCCGTCTCCCAAGTTTACGCAGTTGATGGCCCTGTAGTGCTATCCCTAACGGCATCCGTGTGTTATTTTTTCTTCACCCGGACCTTTAATGTCCAAAAGTAGACAAGTGGAGTTTCTTACTGTAGCTTCTGAAGAACTTCAGATCAATCATCAATTTAAGGTGAAAGGAAAGGCAAACTCGATAACACTTGATAGCTGTCGCAAGACCTCGGTCGTATTTGATGGTGTGGTTGGCCAGTGTGAAACCATCAATTGTCAGCGCATAGAGATACAGGTATAGTGGCATAGTGTTCTCACTGTTTTTTGTACACCATTGCAAATCGAATGTTGTTTTAGACATTAGGAGAAATGCCGACAATTTCTATACAGAAAACAGATGGCTGTCAAGTGTATCTTAGTGAAGCTTCGACTAATGCTGAGATTGTGACCAGCAAGTCCAGCGAGATGAATGTGCTCATACCCAAAGGAAATGGCGATTACGTAGGTTTTTTCACTGCTATTGGAATGCTCTTGCTCTATATAGTGTATCAACGACCTTACCGAGAAGTCTTTATTGAATGCTGTGGTCAAGGTAATGAAGGTGCTGTGGGATGAGTTGGAATATCTGCTGAGGATTTTTTTTTTCATTTATCGAATTATAAATGGCTGCTCGAGCATATAAAATAGTAATAATGACGATATTGATGTTCGATTGGGCTTCTATCATCTATAGAGGAGAGGAGAGCAGAAGATTACGCGATCTGAACGAGTTGAAGGGCGCGATGGGCGGAGTCGCGTCGCCTCAAATGGGCGGCGCGACCCCGCCCATCGCGCCAAACGACATACACCCATACCAAGTATTCCGGATGTAGGAGCTGCTCTTATGATATTCCTCATAGCTATTTCATTTTCCACTGACGAAGCATTTCATTGCAGTCGAACTTTTGAAGGTACATAGTGATGTGTTCTGGTTACCATACGCATTCAGATCGAACTCCCTATACCAGAACAATTCAAAACAACATACGACGGATCAAAGTTGGTCACCTGCGTATCGGACACATTCTAACTTAATGTGTTGCCTGGCAAGCTACATAATTTCAAGGCTCTTCGTAGAGGGATGTGCTTCTTTTACGATGAGCCAGCTCGAATTCGCCCAATTCGCGGTTCTTGATGTATTGTATAAGGTAGTCATGAGGCAGCCAGATTTTGTATTGACATTATTTTGAGCTGCTGCTTTTTCTTTGTCACAAACAAGTGCATTACTCAAATATCCATATGCCTTATGGTTTTAGTTTGATACTTTGCATATTAGCCTATCCACTGACATGTTTCGAATATTCGCACGATGACAGTTCCTTTACATGCTGACTTCTTCTGCAATTGAAACAGTGCTTTTTGTGAGCTTTTGGTTTTGGTTAAATAAACGAGTGAGCATAATATTCACTGTTGACATTGTTTGAAAAGGACTGGAGAACCGAGACACAAAGCAACACATGTCATTAAATTTTTGTTTGCATCTTGCATTGGGTATTTATCAAATCTTTGTTCAGTTATGGTTCTGGCAGGAGCCGAAATTTGAGTGCCTACCCGACCACTTTTCTATTCTTCCCCTACTTTTTCTTTGAGGGGCGGAGGAGGTGTGTCGACATATGGCTCCTGAGCCGCCATAATCGTGAATCCGTATGCACTTAGAACGCATTCAAAACTCACCCTGCGATTCCCAATGAGCGTTAAAGGCACCGTTTACGATTAATTCAGGGTACCCTTTTATGACGGAAATTCATAGAACTACTCTAGAATAAAGCGATAACAACGAAAAAAGCGCAAAAAACGATGAACAAAAAGAAATAGAAAGGGTCAAAAAAGAGCAGGAAAGGGGAGCTGGACGAGTTTCACATTGGAAGAATGGCGGTTAAGGGAGTGTTCAGGCGAGTGCAGGAAGGCGACGCAATGTTTGCAATAGCAGACAACACACCCAAGCAGACAACTCCGCTCAAAGCGAAAGTGATGAACGGCAATTAGATTTCGTAGCCAGCCTAGCGAAGGGCGGAGCCCTCCCGTCCCCCATTGTTCCTGCCCTTATTGTGCCCTATCCAGACCGTTTTAGGACCTCATTCCTGCACAAATGGTATCAGAGGGGGCGTCGAATTCAAACCATGTGCAAATCTCCGAAACCATTTTTTCGTTAACAGTGCCTTTAAGTGCGGGATTGATTAAAGCCAGAAATTGTCGTGTTGAAGTTGGTCGCCGCGCGTACCCCTCCTGTATCTGAGCTGCCATCAGTGCTTCGTTCCTGCCGTATGAATCCCTAAAGAATCTGAGCGTCCTATTATAGGCCCACGGAAACAGGAGTTATGAGTTTCCGGTCGGACACAAATACATAAACACATACATATAGGTTGGCAAGAGAGTCCTGCGACAAGAAGGAAGCTACTTTGATTTCTTTCATGGAATTTTCTAGATCAATCAAGTTTTGGATATCCTTCAGGCAAATCACTGATGACTTTTGTCTAGAACTCAAGGAGTCGTGACTTGAGGAAATCACTGGCTGCCGATATCAGTTCTCGTTGAGTTACGAACTTTTTTTACCACAAAAAGACACTTGAGAGGGTTGAGCTCATCGTCATGAAAAGAGGCAACGTTCCGGGAGTAGGGCTCATGAACGAGCTGGAACGAATTTAGTACGATGAAGTTTTGGCAGGCGTCTGAAGCGAAGTTTCGACGTGCGCTATTCTTCTGCAGAAACAAAAAATTTGGCTTTGCTACGTCGAATAGTGGGGTTCACAGGGTTAAAGGACAGCTATGAATATCTACCCTAAAATTCCGTAGATAAGAGCGGTCCATAGATAAGAGCGGTTTGTGGTAGAAAATTCGTAAGTCGTATACAGCAGCTATCAAGCTGGACGCCGTCAATTATCGTGATTTGCATGGAACCTTGGCAGCGGCTAGTCATTTTGAAGTCACTGAAGCAATGATAAGAAGGTGGTTGTTGATCGACAAAATCTTCCAGATATGCCAGCAACGAAGAGAGCCCGACGATTCAAAAACCAAGCGTTGAAGAAGTTGAAGATGCCATTCACGGTGAAAAAAATAAGGTCCAAAGCAAAGGAATTAGCAGAAGAGCATGGCCACCAAAATTTTAAAGCATCTACGCGTTGGTCCCGCCTGTTTATGGCGCGAAAAAGCTCTCTGTACGAAGAAGAACAAGTGTCGGTCAACCACTACCGTCTGACCATCTACAAAAATGCTCGGATTTTCGAAAGTTCGTTGCAGCTGAAGCCTTAAACGTATCCCCTTTCAATTTGGGAAATATTGATGAAGAACCAGTTCCATTTGATATCGTCTATGAACGGACAGTTGATGTGAAGGGACGAGAGAACATTAAAATTGATTCTACCGGCTATGAGAAATCTAATTTTACTGTTGTATTGAGAGTGACTGCTGCTGGAGAGAAACTTAAACCAATGCTAATTTTAAAGAAGAACTTAATGCCAAAAGGACAATTTCCTCCAGGTGTCATTGTGAAAACAAATGAAAAAGGTTGGATGAATCAGGAATTGATGAAAGAATGGATCGTTGAGTATGGAACAAAAGAAAAAATCACAATTCCGACCCTGATCGCTCTTTGCTGTATTTGATTCTGCTCGTTGCCACGTAACTGATGAAGTGAAACAATTTTGTCAACAACATAGCAAAATTGCCGTAATATCAGGAGGATCGACCAAAATATTGCAACCCTTAGACGTCGGCATCAACAAACCGTTCGAAGACCACTTCAAAGCTGGCTGGGAAAAATGGATGAGAGATGAAGCCAAAGCAACTTACACGAAAAGTGGAATAAGGAGAAGGATGAGCTACGAAGAAGCTGCATTTTTAGTTAGCGAAAGTTTCCAATCCATTTCATCTGATGTTCTTCAACATGGCTTTGAAAAAGCATTGTGTGATTTGGAAAATCTCAAAAACGATTTTGCCAAGATGAGTATAAACGATGATGACGAAGAAGAAATTGGAAAAGTCTAGTGTTATGTTTACGTTGAAGTCCTTGTTGTTTATTGTCTATTGTATTTGTATTTGTTTATTGTATTGTGTTATTGTTTATTGTTGTCAAATAGAGTTTTAAAAATATTTTTTTTCAAAATCATTTTTTACCGAGAAATTAAACAGCTCTTATCTATGGAATTTCACTGATCGAATGGGCTCTTCAAGTTCTATCCAGAGATCAAATTCCGGCATTTCTAGAGAGGATCTGGCAGGAATTCCGTTAAAATCGCCATTTTCTATACGAACTGTTTATTGAGTGGGCGGGGTCTGGAGTTGAGGGGCGGAGCTCCTTCTAAACTTCTTCTCCGATTTTTATTTATCCATCCATCAAGCTAGAGGGGTGACTACATTCAATTCCACTCTCATTATAATTCAGTCTCACCGGTAAATTGAACCGCTCTTATCTATGGAATTTTAGGGCAGTTTACGCTTAACCACTCAGAGTGCATGTATGGCCGTAAACGGTAGAGGACTTGGCGAAGTCGGAAGACATTCAGAGGATTCAAAAATATCGTAATATTCTGATGAGGAGGAAAATTTCAAAAGCTTACGACACCTGGGATTCCCAAGCCGTCTCCGATCCAAGTACTAACCAGGCCCAACGTTGCTTAACTTGCCAGATCGGACGGGATGGCGTGCTTTCAACGTGGTATGGCCGTAAGCGGTGGAGGACTTGGCGAAGTCGGAAGATATTCAGAAGGTTCAAAAAAAATCGTAATGTTATGATGGGGAGGAAAATTTCAAAAGCTTACGACACCTGGGATTCCCAAGCTGTCCTCCGATCCAAGTACTAACCAGGCCCAACGTTGCTTAACTTGCCAGATCGGACGGGATGGCGTGCTTTCAACGTGGTATGGCCGTAGTCGGTGGAAGACTTGGCGAAGTCGGAAGATATTCCGGAGGTTCAAAAAAAAATCGTCCAATCTGGCAAGTTAAGCAACGTTGGGCCTGGTTAGTACTTGGATCGGAGACGGCTTGGGAATCCCAGGTGTCGTAAGCTTTTGAAATTTTCCTCCCCATCATAACATTACGATTTTTTTTGAACCTTCTGAATATCTTCCGACTTCACCAAGTCCTCCACCGCTTACGGCCATACCACGTTGAAAGCACGCCATCCCGTCCGATCTGGCAAGTTAAGCAACGTTGGGCCTGGTTAGTACTTGGATCGGAGACGGCTTGGGAATCCCAGGTGTCGTAAGCTTTTGAAATTTTCCTCCCCATCATAACATTACGATTTTTTTTGAACCTTCTGAATATCTTCCGACTTCGCCAAGTCCTCCACCGCTTACGGCCATACCACGTTGAAAGCACGCCATCCCGTCCGATCTGGCAAGTTAAGCAACGTTGGGCCTGGTTAGTACTTGGATCGGAGACGGCTTGGGAATCCCAGGTGTCGTAAGCTTTTGAAATTTTCCTCCCCATCATAACATTACGATTTTTTTTGAACCTTCTGAATATCTTCCGACTTCGCCAAGTCCTCCACCGCTTACGGCCATACCACGTTGAAAGCACGCCATCCCGTCCGATCTGGCAAGTTAAGCAACGTTGGGCCTGGTTAGTACTTGGATCGGAGACGGCTTGGGAATCCCAGGTGTCGTAAGCTTTTGAAATTTTCCTCCCCATCATAACATTACGATTTTTTTTGAACCTTCTGAATATCTTCCGACTTCGCCAAGTCCTCCACCGCTTACGGCCATACCACGTTGAAAGCACGCCATCCCGTCCGATCTGGCAAGTTAAGAAACGTTGGGGCTGGTTAGTACTTGGATCGGAGACGGCTTGGGAATCCCAGGTGTCGTAAGCTTTTGAAATTTTCCTCCCCATCATAACATTACGATTTTTTTTTGAACCTTCTGAATATCTTCCGACTTCGCCAAGTCCTCCACCGCTTACGGCCATACCACGTTGAAAGCACGCCATCCCGTCCGATCTGGCAAGTTAAGCAACGTTGGGCCTGGTTAGTACTTGGATCGGAGACGGCTTGGGAATCCCAGGTGTCGTAAGCTTTTGAAATTTTCCTCCCCATCATAACATTACGATTTTTTTTGAACCTTCTGAATATCTTCCGACTTCGCCAAGTCCTCCACCGCTTACGGCCATACCACGTTGAAAGCACACCATCCCGTCCGATCTGGCAAGTTAAGCAACGTTGGGCCTGGTTAGTACTTGGATCGGAGACGGCTTGGGAATCCCAGGTGTCGTAAGCTTTTGAAATTTTCCTTCCCATCATAACATTACGATTCTTTTTGAACCTTCTGAATATCTTCCGACTTCGCCAAGTCCTCCACCGCTTACGGCCATACCACGTTGAAAGCACGCCATCCCGTCCGATCTGGCAAGTTAAGCAACGTTGGGCCTGGTTAGTACTTGGATCGGAGACGGCATGGGAATCCCAGGTGTCGTAAGCTTTTTGAAATTTTCCTCCCCATCATAACATTACGATTTTTTTTGAACCTTCTGAATATCTTCCGACTTCGCCAAGTCCTCCACCGCTTACGGCCATACCACGTTGAAAGCACGCCATCCCGTCCGATCTGGCAAGTTAAGCAACGTTGGGCCTGGTTAGTACTTGGATCGGAGACGGCTTGGGAATCCCAGGTGGTCGTAAGCTTTTGAAATTTTCCTCCCCATCATAACATTACGATTTTTTTTGAACCTTCTGAATATCTTCCGACTTCGCCAAGTCCTCCACCGCTTACGGCCATACCACGTTGAAAGCACGCCATCCCGTCCGATCTGGCAAGTTAAGCAACGTTGGGCCTGGTTAGTACTTGGATCGGAGACGGCTTGGGAATCCCAGGTGTCGTAAGCTTTTGAAATTTTCCTCCCCATCATAACATTACGATTTTTTTTGAACCTTCTGAATATCTTCCGACTTCGCAAGTCCTCCACCGCTTACGGCCATACCACGTTGAAAGCACACCATCCCGTCCGATCTGGCAAGTTAAGCAACGTTGGGCCTGGTTAGTACTTGGATCGGAGACGGCTTGGGAATCCAGGTGTCGTAAGCTTTTGAAATTTTCCTTCCCCATCATAACATTACGATTCTTTTTTGAACCTTCTGAATATCTTCCGACTTCGCCAAGTCCTCCACCGCTTACGGCCATACCACGTTGAAAGCACGCCATCCCGTCCGATCTGGCAAGTTAAGCAACGTTGGGCCTGGTTAGTACTTGGATCGGAGACGGCATGGGAATCCAGGTGTCGTAAGCTTTTGAAATTTTCCCTCCCCATCATAACATTACGATTTTTTTTTGAACCTTCTGAATATCTTCCGACTTCGCCAAGTCCTCCACCGCTTACGGCCATACCACGTTGAAAGCACGCCATCCCGTCCGATCTGGCAAGTTAAGCAACGTTGGGCCTGGTTAGTACTTGGATCGTGAGACGGCTTGGGAATCCCATGGTTCGTAAGCTTTTGAATTTTCCTCCCCATCATAACATTACGATTTTTTTTGAACCTTCTGAATATCTTCCGACTTCGCCAAGTCCCTCCCCCGCTTACGGCCATACCACGTTGAAAGCACGCCATCCCGT
>LS997562.1:16936824-16986613 GCA_000469685.2 Haemonchus contortus | reverse complement strand
TCCCAGGTGTCGTAAGCTTTTGGAAATTTTTCCTCCCCATTCATAACATTTACGATTTTTTCTTTAAGCCTTTTGAATATCTTCCGATTTCCCCGGGTCCCCCCCCGCTTACGGCCATACCACGTTGAAAGCACGCCATCCCGTCCGATCTGGCAAGTTAAGCAACGTTGGCCTGGTTAGTACTTGGATCGGAGACGGCTTGGGAATCCCAGGTGTCGTAAGCTTTTGAAATTTTCCTCCCCATCATTAACATTACGATTTTTTTTGAACCTTCTGAATATCTTCCGACTTCGCCAGGTACCCTCTCGCTTACGGCCATACCACGTTGAAAGCACGCCATCCCGTCCGATCTGGCAAGTTAAGCAACGTTGGGCCTGGTTAGTACTTGGATCGGAGACGGCTTGGGAATCCCAGGTGTCGTAAGCTTTTGAAATTTTCCTCCCCATCATAACATTACGATTTTTTTTGAACCTTCTGAATATCTTCCGACTTCGCCAAGTCCTCCACCGCTTACGGCCATACCACGTTGAAAGCACGCCATCCCGTCCGATCTGGCAAGTTAAGCAACGTTGGGCCTGGTTAGTACTTGGATCGGAGACGGCTTGGGAATCCCAGGTGTCGTAAGCTTTTGAAATTTTCCTCCCCATCATAACATTACGATTTTTTTTGAACCTTCTGAATATCTTCCGACTTCGCCAAGTCCTCCACCGCTTACGGCCATACCACGTTGAAAGCACGCCATCCCGTCCGATCTGGCAAGTTAAGCAACGTTGGGCCTGGTTAGTACTTGGATCGGAGACGGCTTGGGAATCCCAGGTGTCGTAAGCTTTTGAAATTTTCCTCCCCATCATAACATTACGATTTTTTTTGAACCTTCTGAATATCTTCCGACTTCGCCAAGTCCTCCACCGCTTACGGCCATACCACGTTGAAAGCACGCCATCCCGTCCGATCTGGCAAGTTAAGCAACGTTGGGCCTGGTTAGTACTTGGATCGGAGACGGCTTGGGAATCCCAGGTGTCGTAAGCTTTTGAAATTTTCCTCCCCATCATAACATTACGATTTTTTTTGAACCTTCTGAATATCTTCCGACTTCGCCAAGTCCTCCACCGCTTACGGCCATACCACGTTGAAAGCACGCCATCCCGTCCGATCTGGCAAGTTAAGCAACGTTGGGCCTGGTTAGTACTTGGATCGGAGACGGCTTGGGAATCCCAGGTGTCGTAAGCTTTTGAAATTTTCCTCCCCATCATAACATTACGATTTTTTTTGAACCTTCTGAATATCTTCCGACTTCGCCAAGTCCTCCACCGCTTACGGCCATACCACGTTGAAAGCACGCCATCCCGTCCGATCTGGCAAGTTAAGCAACGTTGGGCCTGGTTAGTACTTGGATCGGAGACGGCTTGGGAATCCCAGGTGTCGTAAGCTTTTGAAATTTTCCTCCCCATCATAACATTACGATTTTTTTTGAACCTTCTGAATATCTTCCGACTTCGCCAAGTCCTCCACCGCTTACGGCCATACCACGTTGAAAGCACGCCATCCCGTCCGATCTGGCAAGTTAAGCAACGTTGGGCCTGGTTAGTACTTGGATCGGAGACGGCTTGGGAATCCCAGGTGTCGTAAGCTTTTGAAATTTTCCTCCCCATCATAACATTACGATTTTTTTTGAACCTTCTGAATATCTTCCGACTTCGCCAAGTCCTCCACCGCTTACGGCCATACCACGTTGAAAGCACGCCATCCCGTCCGATCTGGCAAGTTAAGCAACGTTGGGCCTGGTTAGTACTTGGATCGGAGACGGCTTGGGAATCCCAGGTGTCGTAAGCTTTTGAAATTTTCCTCCCCATCATAACATTACGATTTTTTTTGAACCTTCTGAATATCTTCCGACTTCGCCAAGTCCTCCACCGCTTACGGCCATACCACGTTGAAAGCACGCCATCCCGTCCGATCTGGCAAGTTAAGCAACGTTGGGCCTGGTTAGTACTTGGATCGGAGACGGCTTGGGAATCCCAGGTGTCGTAAGCTTTTGAAATTTTCCTCCCCATCATAACATTACGATTTTTTTTGAACCTTCTGAATATCTTCCGACTTCGCCAAGTCCTCCACCGCTTACGGCCATACCACGTTGAAAGCACGCCATCCCGTCCGATCTGGCAAGTTAAGCAACGTTGGGCCTGGTTAGTACTTGGATCGGAGACGGCTTGGGAATCCCAGGTGTCGTAAGCTTTTGAAATTTTCCTCCCCATCATAACATTACGATTTTTTTTGAACCTTCTGAATATCTTCCGACTTCGCCAAGTCCTCCACCGCTTACGGCCATACCACGTTGAAAGCACGCCATCCCGTCCGATCTGGCAAGTTAAGCAACGTTGGGCCTGGTTAGTACTTGGATCGGAGACGGCTTGGGAATCCCAGGTGTCGTAAGCTTTTGAAATTTTCCTCCCCATCATAACATTACGATTTTTTTTGAACCTTCTGAATATCTTCCGACTTCGCCAAGTCCTCCACCGCTTACGGCCATACCACGTTGAAAGCACGCCATCCCGTCCGATCTGGCAAGTTAAGCAACGTTGGGCCTGGTTAGTACTTGGATCGGAGACGGCTTGGGAATCCCAGGTGTCGTAAGCTTTTGAAATTTTCCTCCCCATCATAACATTACGATTTTTTTTGAACCTTCTGAATATCTTCCGACTTCGCCAAGTCCTCCACCGCTTACGGCCATACCACGTTGAAAGCACGCCATCCCGTCCGATCTGGCAAGTTAAGCAACGTTGGGCCTGGTTAGTACTTGGATCGGAGACGGCTTGGGAATCCCAGGTGTCGTAAGCTTTTGAAATTTTCCTCCCCATCATAACATTACGATTTTTTTTGAACCTTCTGAATATCTTCCGACTTCGCCAAGTCCTCCACCGCTTACGGCCATACCACGTTGAAAGCACGCCATCCCGTCCGATCTGGCAAGTTAAGCAACGTTGGGCCTGGTTAGTACTTGGATCGGAGACGGCTTGGGAATCCCAGGTGTCGTAAGCTTTTGAAATTTTCCTCCCCATCATAACATTACGATTTTTTTTGAACCTTCTGAATATCTTCCGACTTCGCCAAGTCCTCCACCGCTTACGGCCATACCACGTTGAAAGCACGCCATCCCGTCCGATCTGGCAAGTTAAGCAACGTTGGGCCTGGTTAGTACTTGGATCGGAGACGGCTTGGGAATCCCAGGTGTCGTAAGCTTTTGAAATTTTCCTCCCCATCATAACATTACGATTTTTTTTGAACCTTCTGAATATCTTCCGACTTCGCCAAGTCCTCCACCGCTTACGGCCATACCACGTTGAAAGCACGCCATCCCGTCCGATCTGGCAAGTTAAGCAACGTTGGGCCTGGTTAGTACTTGGATCGGAGACGGCTTGGGAATCCCAGGTGTCGTAAGCTTTTGAAATTTTCCTCCCCATCATAACATTACGATTTTTTTTGAACCTTCTGAATATCTTCCGACTTCGCCAAGTCCTCCACCGCTTACGGCCATACCACGTTGAAAGCACGCCATCCCGTCCGATCTGGCAAGTTAAGCAACGTTGGGCCTGGTTAGTACTTGGATCGGAGACGGCTTGGGAATCCCAGGTGTCGTAAGCTTTTGAAATTTTCCTCCCCATCATAACATTACGATTTTTTTTGAACCTTCTGAATATCTTCCGACTTCGCCAAGTCCTCCACCGCTTACGGCCATACCACGTTGAAAGCACGCCATCCCGTCCGATCTGGCAAGTTAAGCAACGTTGGGCCTGGTTAGTACTTGGATCGGAGACGGCTTGGGAATCCCAGGTGTCGTAAGCTTTTGAAATTTTCCTCCCCATCATAACATTACGATTTTTTTTGAACCTTCTGAATATCTTCCGACTTCGCCAAGTCCTCCACCGCTTACGGCCATACCACGTTGAAAGCACGCCATCCCGTCCGATCTGGCAAGTTAAGCAACGTTGGGCCTGGTTAGTACTTGGATCGGAGACGGCTTGGGAATCCCAGGTGTCGTAAGCTTTTGAAATTTTCCTCCCCATCATAACATTACGATTTTTTTTGAACCTTCTGAATATCTTCCGACTTCGCCAAGTCCTCCACCGCTTACGGCCATACCACGTTGAAAGCACGCCATCCCGTCCGATCTGGCAAGTTAAGCAACGTTGGGCCTGGTTAGTACTTGGATCGGAGACGGCTTGGGAATCCCAGGTGTCGTAAGCTTTTGAAATTTTCCTCCCCATCATAACATTACGATTTTTTTTGAACCTTCTGAATATCTTCCGACTTCGCCAAGTCCTCCACCGCTTACGGCCATACCACGTTGAAAGCACGCCATCCCGTCCGATCTGGCAAGTTAAGCAACGTTGGGCCTGGTTAGTACTTGGATCGGAGACGGCTTGGGAATCCCAGGTGTCGTAAGCTTTTGAAATTTTCCTCCCCATCATAACATTACGATTTTTTTTGAACCTTCTGAATATCTTCCGACTTCGCCAAGTCCTCCACCGCTTACGGCCATACCACGTTGAAAGCACGCCATCCCGTCCGATCTGGCAAGTTAAGCAACGTTGGGCCTGGTTAGTACTTGGATCGGAGACGGCTTGGGAATCCCAGGTGTCGTAAGCTTTTGAAATTTTCCTCCCCATCATAACATTACGATTTTTTTTGAACCTTCTGAATATCTTCCGACTTCGCCAAGTCCTCCACCGCTTACGGCCATACCACGTTGAAAGCACGCCATCCCGTCCGATCTGGCAAGTTAAGCAACGTTGGGCCTGGTTAGTACTTGGATCGGAGACGGCTTGGGAATCCCAGGTGTCGTAAGCTTTTGAAATTTTCCTCCCCATCATAACATTACGATTTTTTTTGAACCTTCTGAATATCTTCCGACTTCGCCAAGTCCTCCACCGCTTACGGCCATACCACGTTGAAAGCACGCCATCCCGTCCGATCTGGCAAGTTAAGCAACGTTGGGCCTGGTTAGTACTTGGATCGGAGACGGCTTGGGAATCCCAGGTGTCGTAAGCTTTTGAAATTTTCCTCCCCATCATAACATTACGATTTTTTTTGAACCTTCTGAATATCTTCCGACTTCGCCAAGTCCTCCACCGCTTACGGCCATACCACGTTGAAAGCACGCCATCCCGTCCGATCTGGCAAGTTAAGCAACGTTGGGCCTGGTTAGTACTTGGATCGGAGACGGCTTGGGAATCCCAGGTGTCGTAAGCTTTTGAAATTTTCCTCCCCATCATAACATTACGATTTTTTTTGAACCTTCTGAATATCTTCCGACTTCGCCAAGTCCTCCACCGCTTACGGCCATACCACGTTGAAAGCACGCCATCCCGTCCGATCTGGCAAGTTAAGCAACGTTGGGCCTGGTTAGTACTTGGATCGGAGACGGCTTGGGAATCCCAGGTGTCGTAAGCTTTTGAAATTTTCCTCCCCATCATAACATTACGATTTTTTTTGAACCTTCTGAATATCTTCCGACTTCGCCAAGTCCTCCACCGCTTACGGCCATACCACGTTGAAAGCACGCCATCCCGTCCGATCTGGCAAGTTAAGCAACGTTGGGCCTGGTTAGTACTTGGATCGGAGACGGCTTGGGAATCCCAGGTGTCGTAAGCTTTTGAAATTTTCCTCCCCATCATAACATTACGATTTTTTTTGAACCTTCTGAATATCTTCCGACTTCGCCAAGTCCTCCACCGCTTACGGCCATACCACGTTGAAAGCACGCCATCCCGTCCGATCTGGCAAGTTAAGCAACGTTGGGCCTGGTTAGTACTTGGATCGGAGACGGCTTGGGAATCCCAGGTGTCGTAAGCTTTTGAAATTTTCCTCCCCATCATAACATTACGATTTTTTTTGAACCTTCTGAATATCTTCCGACTTCGCCAAGTCCTCCACCGCTTACGGCCATACCACGTTGAAAGCACGCCATCCCGTCCGATCTGGCAAGTTAAGCAACGTTGGGCCTGGTTAGTACTTGGATCGGAGACGGCTTGGGAATCCCAGGTGTCGTAAGCTTTTGAAATTTTCCTCCCCATCATAACATTACGATTTTTTTTGAACCTTCTGAATATCTTCCGACTTCGCCAAGTCCTCCACCGCTTACGGCCATACCACGTTGAAAGCACGCCATCCCGTCCGATCTGGCAAGTTAAGCAACGTTGGGCCTGGTTAGTACTTGGATCGGAGACGGCTTGGGAATCCCAGGTGTCGTAAGCTTTTGAAATTTTCCTCCCCATCATAACATTACGATTTTTTTTGAACCTTCTGAATATCTTCCGACTTCGCCAAGTCCTCCACCGCTTACGGCCATACCACGTTGAAAGCACGCCATCCCGTCCGATCTGGCAAGTTAAGCAACGTTGGGCCTGGTTAGTACTTGGATCGGAGACGGCTTGGGAATCCCAGGTGTCGTAAGCTTTTGAAATTTTCCTCCCCATCATAACATTACGATTTTTTTTGAACCTTCTGAATATCTTCCGACTTCGCCAAGTCCTCCACCGCTTACGGCCATACCACGTTGAAAGCACGCCATCCCGTCCGATCTGGCAAGTTAAGCAACGTTGGGCCTGGTTAGTACTTGGATCGGAGACGGCTTGGGAATCCCAGGTGTCGTAAGCTTTTGAAATTTTCCTCCCCATCATAACATTACGATTTTTTTTGAACCTTCTGAATATCTTCCGACTTCGCCAAGTCCTCCACCGCTTACGGCCATACCACGTTGAAAGCACGCCATCCCGTCCGATCTGGCAAGTTAAGCAACGTTGGGCCTGGTTAGTACTTGGATCGGAGACGGCTTGGGAATCCCAGGTGTCGTAAGCTTTTGAAATTTTCCTCCCCATCATAACATTACGATTTTTTTTGAACCTTCTGAATATCTTCCGACTTCGCCAAGTCCTCCACCGCTTACGGCCATACCACGTTGAAAGCACGCCATCCCGTCCGATCTGGCAAGTTAAGCAACGTTGGGCCTGGTTAGTACTTGGATCGGAGACGGCTTGGGAATCCCAGGTGTCGTAAGCTTTTGAAATTTTCCTCCCCATCATAACATTACGATTTTTTTTGAACCTTCTGAATATCTTCCGACTTCGCCAAGTCCTCCACCGCTTACGGCCATACCACGTTGAAAGCACGCCATCCCGTCCGATCTGGCAAGTTAAGCAACGTTGGGCCTGGTTAGTACTTGGATCGGAGACGGCTTGGGAATCCCAGGTGTCGTAAGCTTTTGAAATTTTCCTCCCCATCATAACATTACGATTTTTTTTGAACCTTCTGAATATCTTCCGACTTCGCCAAGTCCTCCACCGCTTACGGCCATACCACGTTGAAAGCACGCCATCCCGTCCGATCTGGCAAGTTAAGCAACGTTGGGCCTGGTTAGTACTTGGATCGGAGACGGCTTGGGAATCCCAGGTGTCGTAAGCTTTTGAAATTTTCCTCCCCATCATAACATTACGATTTTTTTTGAACCTTCTGAATATCTTCCGACTTCGCCAAGTCCTCCACCGCTTACGGCCATACCACGTTGAAAGCACGCCATCCCGTCCGATCTGGCAAGTTAAGCAACGTTGGGCCTGGTTAGTACTTGGATCGGAGACGGCTTGGGAATCCCAGGTGTCGTAAGCTTTTGAAATTTTCCTCCCCATCATAACATTACGATTTTTTTTGAACCTTCTGAATATCTTCCGACTTCGCCAAGTCCTCCACCGCTTACGGCCATACCACGTTGAAAGCACGCCATCCCGTCCGATCTGGCAAGTTAAGCAACGTTGGGCCTGGTCATGCAGGTTAACGCAACCGGCTCAACAGCTGAGTCCAGTATACTGGAATGTGGACTCGGCCGTTGAGCCGGCCGCTCAAGAGGAATTAAGTAAGGCCGCTGCCGTATTTTCTGCTTCTATTTCGCTTAGAGATAACCTTAGGTTAGAGTGAACAGACATAATTCGGACGTGGGATCTTGCGCGTCCGAATGGCGGACCGCGTTCGCTGCACTCTATCCCGCCCAGTCACCACTGTGAAGAATAAAGTTTGAATTTCTGTTGGAAGACTGCCGCTGTTGCCCGATGACGCATACTGGAGGGTCTTACCTCCTCTATTATGACCCCTATATTTGTTGCTTTTGTTACGCGTTCGTGTTCTTTCTACATAACTGGATGCCTTGAAATCATTATTACCGCGCCTTGGATCTCTCCTAGAGTCCCACCTTCCCTGAATTTCTATGCTGGAATTGCACGTTAACCCTTGGTTATTGATCAGCTGTCCAGCTTTTGGAGTATTTTCACTATTCTATTCTATTCTGCTGCTAATCTACTTTGATCGAAGACCAGTTCTACTGTTTTTTTTTTGTATTCTGCTGTTTCTGTCGGACTCTCGACTTTCCTTCCCGTTTGCTGGCTTTCTGTTCTGCTGGTTCAATTCTTGACTATGGCTTTTTGAAACATGAATTTTACTGTGATGATGATTGCCCTAATTTATTCCGCTAGTTTTTTGCGCATGATTTTTTGTTATTTATGACAAAATTATGACTATTCAACGCTGCATTGAACATCAGAAGTAGACGTATTGATACTGAGTTCCAATCTATTAATCTATCTAATAATCTATCTTCATTGATTTAAATACGCAACTATTCATCGATAATAATTGATTTTTCGTGGAATTCTTGCCCTCTGTTCAATGGCAATACGTTGAACTGCTTCTTCTCTACCCCCTTGAGACATGATATTATACTTTCCCTTTCTGCAGACTCTAAAGCTTCGATGTTCCAAACTGCGTTGGATTAGACGCGGCAACTCGTGCATCGCATCCTCTGACATCTGTTCTTCTAGGGTGCGGTATCTTCTCCCCGAAAACGGCGTCGCGTTCGCCGCACCCGATCGCACGCTTCGAGGGGAAAGGCTTGAATTCCCAGTGCAAGGATAGGATAGCAGCGCGTGATCTTCGCCGCTTGTCGTAGGAATGCGGGGAGAATTTCCGGCACCCGTTCTTCTGCATACATGTGTTTTGGAAGTATATAAGATCCTTTTCGAAACACAGAGAGCAGAATAAGAGCTTCTAAGAGTGGGTGATGTAAATGGGAAAAAATGTTCATGCTACGTCAGGAAGGTCGCTGTAGCTCGGATCGGTATACTAAGTGAAGTGATTTGTGAGAAAAGTTGTTCTACGTAGAATTATTGGGGGAACCACATATCCTTTTAAAGCTTGAAGGTACCATAGACGGCAAAAATCCCTCTCCCTCACCGTCCCGTAAACCTTATGTGGCGATGTCAGATCGGAAACGGCCAGCGATACAATTTTTAAGCCCTTATAGCGGCCATATATAGGCCGTTATAAGAACTTAAAAATTTTATCGCTTGTATGCCACACCCAAAGGACACCTTGATGGAAATTCAAGTTTCTAGTCATTGTGGAAGGCAGTTTAAACATTTTTGACTTAACGTACTCATCCCATTTCGCACTGTAACAACTGGGAATATCGTCCCAAGACCCTTTTCATGCCTCTCCCGTCCCGGTGTTCTCGTAGAACCCCAATTTTTACTACATTCAAAAGGCCTCATATTTCGCGAAGTTGCGGATGTTCTCGTTTTCTTCACCATGGAAGCACTATTCTCCACTTACCGTCCGCTTTTCAACTTGAAAATGTGTCACAGAGTTATAGTGAACTCTCCCCTCAAGCAGTGGATCGCAAAGGATTCACTATGAGTAGCTTCATTGCGTTCAAACTATTATAAACAGGGTATCTTTGTCTTTGGAGCTCTAGTCATCTCCCGCTCCTTGTAAAAGGTGTTTCATGATCGCCAACATTTCATTTGTTTTGTTAGCTTTCGCAGGCCGAGAAATTTTTGGTTTAAAATTGTGATATTTAGGAAAACAGTTGCATACTGACAGCTGCCAATCAAACTGTGGCCTGATTGCAAATTAAACAACACCACCTTTAGACCTTATCACTTCCTCTTCTATTTTTTATTACATGACACCTGAGAAATGTCGACAATCAGAAGCGTCAAACTCACGCCGAATTCCATAGACAGTCTACTCTCAGAAGTCGACATGCCCTCCACTAACCGCGATAGTGATTGCACGCTTTTTGCACTTTTACTTTGTTGTACTTTTGTGATTTATTTCAGGATCGAGTTGCCCCGGAGCATCACTGCAATTGGATGTTGGGATCATGGAAAGTCTCTGAGAATTAAGAAACAAAATCGTAAAATGTACGTACCGCATGCATGAAAACCAAGACTTACTTAATTTTTTATAATTAATATAATTTTAATTAATTTTTTTTTTCAGAGTTATATCAGAAGGCTATCACATGACAGCGAGGTGAAGGCGAGCAAATAGTGAAAAAGCTACTTGAAACAACAAACGTTAGTGCTCTGAAATGCAATTCGATCTGTAGAAGTGGGATGCGCCACGCCTTTGCCACATATTGCGGTCACCTCTAAATTGGAGGAATTGGGTAGCATACTAAAAAGCCTCATGAGGGGAAATGTGCTATGTATTATGAGCAGTACATTACTCATGGAAACGTTGCGAAACAAGGACAACTCTTACTCTTTTGTTTTTTGATATCTTCAAGTACTTTTGAGCTTAAATTCACTACGGAATAATCTTTCCTTAACCATGAACTTTCTGTAACTACTACTATTTATGTTTGATTAAAGGTACAGTTCACGATAAAAATGGCTCCTGAGATTTCCCTATAGTATGATTTGATTTCCCCCTTCTACCATTCTTGTCGCTTTAAAGGCGAATAACGTCCTCGATAGGGCATAATGAGGAACCGGAGATCGTATCGTGTGAATGCCACACCCCCAGTGGACGAGCTTCAACGGCTCTGTAGAGGCTGCATCATTCATAAGAGAACCAGAACCATGTAGGAAGTTCAAAGAACTTGTGATGACCCATAGCGACAGTAAAAGGCAATACTGGACAGTTACGTTTTGATGTAGTCAGCTCTTTGTACGATGGGAGCAAGTTAAATCTCGTCCAAATATTCTTTACTTGCCATCCCTGTCACGGTGAACTCGTACAACCTCCACTTCCACTACATTTAAAAAAGCTTGAAGTAGACGGAATTCCTCGCTTTTTTTGCCACCAATGTACTTCTCTACATCCACAGTTCTGCTTTTCAACTCAAAAAAGATATCTCAAAATTATCGTGAACTGTGCCTTCAAGAGTGGAAATTGTAGATGATCCCCTCACTGCTTCCTCCGCTTCTTAACTCGTAGAGTTTCCTGTACCTCCGGATCAACTATTCTCATTTGGTCTAATTTTTGACGAGAACTCAGTTGACAGTCATGTCACAGACGAAGAATTTATGGCACACTTTTTTACGACCTATTTGTTATCAATAGGCATCCGTAGTTCTTGTTAAACTTACGAACTTCACGTTTCAGAACTAGGAGAGGATTACCCGTACTGGGAACCGCCCTTATCTATTCCCTACGAAGTAAACTGCTAATTTCCACGTTTCGTAATCAGCAATGGAATTCCAACGATTCGCAGGGCGTGGATAAATGGTATACTCGCCCCCCCCCCTTCCCCATCCCCGTTTCAACAGCCCATTCCATGTTTCATTGTATTTTGTAACATCTAATTATCCACTTTATCTATCTATTCATTTTATTTATAATAGAAGTGTACCATATATGCTGTACTATTGTTAATTTAACGCTACACTTGCTTTTCTCCATTTGGTCGACTGTAAAAATAGACAAGTAAATAAATAAATCTTCTATTTCATTATATCCCAATACTATTTACATGCAAGTATGACTTCTAATGTGTGGAGCACTTTAATTGCACGGTTTCAGTTTTTATGGCTTAATAAAATAATATAAATAGACATAATAAAACATAATAACATAATAAACAAATAAATAAATAAATATGGAAGAAAAGCTCAATATTAATGCCAGGAAATTCAGATTTAGCGTGGCAGTTTAAAGACGCAGTGTACGATAGAAAATAGCTCTCAGATTTTTTCATGGGTCAAAAACCTGTGCAAGGGTAGCTTGAGGAATACTGCTGAACCAGAAAACGGCTTAAATAGGGCTTGAAAAGGGCCCTGAAACCGGCCCAGCCGATGTACACACCCAAGAGCGAATTCTTACGTCGTTGTAAAAGCCGTAGAAATTCCAGTATTCGCGCCGGGACCCTTACCTTCCATGCAGGCATCCTACGACAGCCAGCTGTCCGTGTGAAGGTTCGGTCCCTGGAAATTTTGCTTCCAAACGCTGTGAACATGTGTGCTGCTTCCATTTCCAATCTTTTTACCATCATTTGCGCCTATTTTACTTTTATTTTTATGAAAACACTCGATAGATACGCAGTCTATGATTCGGGGAATTCCAGTAACAGTCGAAATTTGAATGATCATTGTTAGTTGCAGAATAGTCTTTAAATATTAGATTGCTAGAATTATTCGTACAGTCAATTAACTCCGTTCATTACTTGGTCAAAGAAGCTTTAGTAATTCAGCTCTTAGGACCTGATAAGAACGAAAGCCTCAAACGATGGTCGGAAAGGTCGCATTCCGTTTTTGGTAGTTTTATCTCTTGTTTCAAGTGGATGAGCGTGAAAAAAAAGAATAAACCAGATCACACTCCCGTAGTACTAGCTATTTCTAGTCACACTTCTCTTTGTCAGTCAAATAGAGCGAGGAAGAGGCCGTTTCAGGAACAAGGCGAACACTTTATTAGAGCTTTCAGGTGATAAATGCCCTAAGGACGGGGGATCGATTGTCGCGCGGGTCTTGCAAAAAAGGGGAGTTCATCACCCGTTTCATAGCATGCCAGGAACTAGCAACAAGTCCTTGGAAACCGCTTGTATTCGCATAAGATACTTGGATATTTCATGGTGTAGCAGGTTGAGGTTAATCCTCGACCTTCTTGTTTCCGACTCTGAAACAGAAGGGGCTTCAAGGCCTAGTACCTGGTCCTGCTATTTCGAGTTTTTGGTAGGCCTCAGGGAAGAAGTGCCTAGATTGTCACTTTAGAAGTGTCAAAAAGTTCGTATCAAATATGGGGAACCAGTTTGGCGCTATATAGTGGTGTTGAATGAGCAAGGAGTTTGACATGGGCAAGGAAGAAGGAAGTGATATCTGGTATGTCAAAGGGGGGGGGGGGGATACCTTTGGGTAATGTCCTCGCATAGCAACTCCATGAGAACTTCTGCTTGCTGCTAACTGCTTTTTACCTCACGCCACGTAAACGTCTTCAATCGTCTTCAAGTTATCGGGTTAGTATCCCTCCAGCTGCGAAATCTTTCCTTTTCCCCTTTAGAGTTTGGCACCCACTGCCCTTACTTCTTCCACATAAACTACAACAGGTCATGCATGTTGCGGTTCAACCAGCAGACAAATTACCAAGCGATCGAACCTGAAAACCGGCAGTCATAAAAAGGCTTTTTCATCCGTCGCTATTACTATGCAATTCTTTCAGCGAATGGATGTTGCCTTTACCATTCTACCTGTTGCCATTACCGCGGCATAGCCATTTGTTTAAACACTCAGCAATAAGTCGAAGTTCATGATTCCACCTTCGTTTCCAATCCTGTCTTCTGTTTCTCGCTGCTGCACATAGCAAAAGTCTCCCGAAACACCAGTTTTACAACTTCTTTTAAGCGGGACTTTTGTACCCTTTCTTCTTTTGTTACGTTGCTAACTCTTTTAAAGAGAGTCGTACGACAAAATCTGATTTTTCTACAGTTTTGCTCAGGACTAGTGTATTGGTCAGGTTCCGACACCCCATATCTCAAATGTCGTTTTCTCAGTCGTTTGCGGCCGAATCGTTTCTCAGTGACTCAGCCTTTGGGTAGAGTTTTGGTCGGTTTGCTTTCGGGTTGGCTATAATGGAACTGATTTTCAGTCGAACTTGGGACTAGAACAACTGGCTCCAACACCTCAGCTTGCTGGATCGATCTTAATTTATGCAGTGCAGATTCACAGAGGATGAAACCCCTACCACAACTCTGATGATTGGGATGTATGTATCGAGAACGGGGTTGCCGCTCCTACATGGCATCTCTCCACCGGCAGTGATTACTGGTCAGGAGCGTGCTGTAGGAATGCAACAGTCCAGAGCACCTAAGCTCCATGCTAAAGGACAAATGTGATCAGCGTAGTCATAAGAACTTCTCAACTCTGTACAAAAGGGAATCACTTCTGAGGGTCACTAATGCATGAGTCCTCCACTATTCATGCTCTAATTCAGGAGGTCATGGTGAAAGTCATCGTGAGTTGCATCATAAAAAAGGCTGGGTGAAGGC
Source organism: Haemonchus contortus (assembly GCA_000469685.2). NCBI lineage: Eukaryota > Metazoa > Nematoda > Chromadorea > Rhabditida > Trichostrongylidae > Haemonchus > Haemonchus contortus. Next base: position 16,972,305 of record LS997562.1, on the reverse strand, counting down.
ATTGCTCTCCAGAGTGACAATAAAAGTGCTCCTAATATGTGCATGTAGGTGCAATAAGGGCAGTAGATGATAGCAAAAGTTGTCGTCCAGCTTAAGGAGGAAAAGCGCATCCTATAAATGACGAAAGTTAAAGTACACTTCCAGACTGTCAACGGTGAATGTCACTGATGGTGAGCGTGTGTGTGGACGCGGCTGAACAGTCTTGACAGTGGATGGTCAGGACGGTCACTCCAACAGTCGATGTACAACAATATCATGTTGGATCCTGCGGGCGGCGCACTGTTGGGGAGGTCCCATATCACCAGATTAGAACACGTTGAACTTTGAAACCTAGATAAAAAAACACTGACAGACAAAAGAAGAGATCGTAGAGACGTCTCCGGAAAGGATTTTTCTGGAGAACAGATGACAACAGAAGGTTTCCTGAAAACCAAAAACTGCGTGGCCCAAAAAAATGAAGGGACCCTGTGATTACACGGGTTCAACACCGGAAGCGGGAATTCGAAATCTTTCTGTAAGTTATGAAAGTGCGCTCAGTTTACTACATATCAAAACTTCAAATAGGACAAAATAAAATCGTTTGAGGAGGATACCCATCGAAAGAAGTTGCCTGCACTCATGGTGAAGCTTGAAAGAGGACCAGAAACTATTTTTCACTTACTCTTTTTCACTTTTAGCCAGCATCAGCTTTAAGATTGAGGTGTCTGTCGCTCAATAGTGCACGAGTACCCAGCTAGCATAGATTTTAAAACACCACTTCCATCACGTTTCTTCTGCGAACGAACGCTAGCATCATCCTATTCGCTGACAGAAAAACTGAATACGAAAGAGGTACTGAGAAACTGGTTTCTACTCGGAAAAGTCTACTGTCCGACGATGCACGCTCTTCTCATCCTATTCGTTTGCATGTCTCTCGTAACTCGCAGTTTCAGTTGGCACCGCGTGCGAGAGCTCTTCTAGAGAGTTACTCACTACTTCATTATCATTTTGTCTCGGCCTTATCGACCAAGACAGTATATGATTGATATTTCGATAAAAAAAAATTCAAAGCAGATATTCTATTCGAAGCTGTTAGGCTTACAAATCGCCTTCTTTAATATATTTGTTTTATCAAAAAAATAATGCTTGTGAATTCCAGCAATATTGTCATGTACCCTCCCACTTTTTATCTGATTTCGATAAGGTAACCGGTGATTTACCCAGCTATTAACCGGAGCGATGTCCAATTCAAAAAGAAAGACGAAGCTCTTGATCTGGTTCACTACGATCAGCCTATGCATGCTCAAAGAGTTAAAATTCTCGCTTTGTAATCCGCCATTGTCGACTTGACACCTTGAAGCTGCTCGCTATGCTATAGCAACATTAGATCAGGAGCTTACAACTGAGAGCTCTGCTGATGAAGACTCCCTACCTTGTTCCTTTTACTGAAATAAAGTTAAAACTTAAAGGATAAAGTTTTTGGCGTTAATTATTCCCGTCTGAGGGATGCGCCCCCGCACTCGACTTCCATTCAGAATCGTAGTGGCGTAATGAGTGCGTATGTGGCCTCTACAATGACTTGCGGTGGCCAGCCGATGTACAAGTCAGTGATTTTATCCTCCCAGACGAGTCTGGTACCAATTCACCGACCCCGGAGGGATGGAAAGCTTGGTTGGCCTAGGCGAGCATCGATCCGGGATTCGAACCCCTGACCGGCGAATGATATAGTGCGCCACTTGCCGCTACACCACCTCCGCCCTTTACTGAAATAAGTGCCGTTAATGTCAATTCTATGCATACACAGATCGAGAAACTATTCTGAGCGACACGACCAAGCGTCGGAGCTAACCAAGTAAAAACGATGAGTTGAAAGAGCAGCTCAGAAATTTCCAGATTGTTCTGGAATAAAAGTACACCAAGCGGCCACGCACGCTATTGCGTGCGCTAGGGGCTCTAGCCATGAGGGATGGAGCCACATCAGCTTCTGATTTTCATTATAGACCTTTATCATCTGAGCGTCTTCCAGGGCACTTCTGTAGCGGCCATCATTTTTTTGGGATGTGAAATGGGGCTGTGTGTGGCCATGAAGAGTACTCCGATGTATCCAAATCAAATACATCTGCAGTCCATGTAGTCGAAGAAACCCTGTGTAGTTAAGGCTGTGTGGGGCCATGAACACTAATTTTGAAAGGACAGTCTCGTTGGGTAGTTGTATAGATTGCACTTGTGGCCGGGGTTATTGTAGAATTTATAATGTAGTGCATTTGCCCTTGTGTAGAAGGGACTACTGTGTGTGGAACCATGGGTACTAACTTTCAGAAAATTTTTAGCCCAATTTTTGAAAGAGTTCAATGATGTCCCCTAGTTGTACACCTATGTGGACAGGGTTAGTGTGAAGGACAGATGTATAAATTTTTACCCTCAGCCCCGCCCCATCTTTGCAAGCCCTACCACTTCAGACTTCGAACCACATTACTTTCATTATCTTCGGACACCTTTTTCGAAAACGCAAAAACACAACAACAAAACGCATCTGAAGAGACTTAATAATTTGATGTAATCCCCGCCCTTTCCAGTGCCTTCTCCGCCCACATCTGAGATTTGACCACATTTGTTCTTTCACACTTCAACACCTTTTTGCCTCACCCAGAACATTTCTGAACAGAGTTATGAATTTTTGTTCTAAGCCCCGCCCATTTTAGTGCCAATCCCGCCCACTTCTAGGATTTGACCACACTTGTTCTACTGCATCACACCAATTTTTCCCGCATCTCAGAGCGTTTCCGAATAGAGTTATAAATTTTTTATCTAAGCTCCGCCCACTTTAGTGCCAACCACGCCCACTTTGAGGATTTAACCACATTTGCTATTTTACCCCTTACCACTTTTTTTTGCCGCATCCCGGAATGTTTTTAAATAGAGTTAATATCTACAGTAAGGATTTTTGATCTAAGCCCCGCCCACTTTAGTGCCAGCCCCGCCCACTTTTGGGATTTGATCATATTTGATCTTCTACTTCTACACCTTAATACTTTTTTCGTCGCGTCCCAGAACGTATCTGAGTAGAGTTATGAGTTTTTGATCTAAGCTCCGTCCACTTTAGTGCAAGCCCCGCCCACTTCTAGGATTCGACCACATTTGTTCTTTTACACCTTAACACTTTTTTGTCGCGTCCCAGAACGTATCTGAGTAGAGTTATAAATTTTTGATCTAGGCCCCGCCCACATTGGTGCCAACCCCGCCCCCTTCTGGAAATTGACCACATTTCTTCCATTACCTCTAAATACTTTTTTCCTACATTCTAGAACGTTTCCGAACGAAGTTACACTCTTTTTTAAAGAGCAGCTTTCACTTAAAAGCACGCCCAGCCCATTGTGGGCGGAGCTTCGCTAAGTTACGCATGCCGAACACTCATAAGGCCTTGCTCACTCTTTTTTATTTTTTTCCTGACCTCGACGCCTTCGTTGAATCGAGTTAAGAATCTCTGTGGAATGTACCGCCCACTGCGAGAACGCTCCGCCCACCGCCGTTATGCTTCCTTTATTTTAGTTGTTGACCCATCTCTCACCTTTGCACATTATTTCCCGGCATCTGGACTGTTATGAGACCGAATTAGAAGAATTCGCCAATGACCCCGCCCAATTCCGGCGCACGCCCCGCCCCTTGGGGGTCGTGTGCTCTGTTGGTCCTGCCCTATGCTCGACCCATTCCAAACTTGACCCGATCTCTACAATTGCTCCGTCAGGTGATACTGAAATTTGCGACGACAGACAGACAAACAGACAAACAAACAGACACACCAAGGATGTGGTTTATATATAGTAAGGACACTCTGTTAAACACCATGCCTTCCCTTATTTCCAACTCAAATTCACCCAATCAGTTTTGCTATAAATCAATTTTCGTGATCCTTGGGCTTGTCTTTTCGTAGTCGATCACAATAGCCTCGAACAATGAGGTTGTTCTTTACAGCAATCCTCGTTCGGATATGGATAGACAAAAAAAGATAAAGTCTTGGGGCGTCAATGTCTGAGGGATGCGCCCACCCACTCGTCCTCCATTCAGAATCGTAGTGGCGTATTGAGTGCGTATGTATGTGTCCTATTCAATGACTTGGGTGGCCAGCCGATGTACAAGTCAGTGCTTTCATCCCACTAGACGAGTCTGATACACTTGCCACTACATCACCTCCGTCCCATTTGAATAGATAGCCTAGAAACTGCCATGGAAGCTTTGTTGCATTTTGATTTCTCTCAAACGTCAATCACTTAAGTGTGATCTTAGATGGTAACATCGATAAGATTGTGGATATTTCGTCAAGAAATGAATGCTATTCTGTTTACCTCTTCTTGTTATCGAAGTCGCACTCACAGGAAAAAAGAGAGGTCGAAAAGAAAGTCCCGAACTTCCTGGCAGTTCCTTTGGTTTCTTAGTTATTGGAAGTTTGGTCAGTCAACACCCATGCCAGCGATTATGCGATTAGACTCGCGAACACACGTGAGCAACAATAATGTTTTGTTGGGAGAAATACATGCCCGCAAGCGTAAACAACGCAAGAAGATCGTCTATTCTCGAAGACAAAATTTGCTGTAATCTAACTAGAGGTATACGGGATTGAAGTGGTTTCCCAGTGGATTAGCTGAGAACGAATGAATGTTTAGTCATCCACTGTTTGGAACCTTATCAATTTATCCTTAGGGCACTGTTAGGTTGCTGCCGGAACGTGCATGTTGAAACGGTTGAAGGTAGGTAGTGCTACAAAGTTAGTTCGGTTATTAGATAGACCTTCTGTAACTGGGTAGGTGTCGGAATTGCGGGACAACAAATCACGGCATTACTTATATATTCATTTAGCGGTAAGACTGGAGTAGACCGCAAGCAATGGAAGGAGCGTCAATGGATGTGTCAGTAGAGCCGCTCTACGGCGATGAATCGTGTAGCAGTGCCCACTATGCGGGTGTGGTACAGTAGGAGCGAAATTGTCGCGTAGCGGCGAGAGGGACGTCGCGCGCGAAGGAATGCAGCAGAATGCAGCAATTTATGAGCTATTCCTCTAGGATAAATCCCTCGTCAGCATATGCGGCGCTGTCATGCCGGAGAACGGCCTGGATAGGCGTTATAGAGGGTCAAAGATTGCCCAGTGTGTATGCGCGGACGAGTTTCAACGGCACTGTAGGGGGTGCGCAATTTGCAATGGGAAACATGTAGGAAATTCAAACAACTTGTCATCACCCCAAGACGAATCTAGACAGTTTTGGCTTGATGTAGTCAGTGCTCTTTGCTCAATTGCATAAACTATAATAAAATCTCGTCTAAATACACTACCATGACATTTCCGTCATGGTGATCTCGTACAACCTTTTTTTTTCTCTCCCTTTGAGAAGTCTTTTTTCGGCGAAGTTTATCGCTTCCTTTGCCAGCGATGCACTTTTCCCAACCAAGCTTACTGCTTTACGGTTTGAAAAGGGTACCTCGGAAAAATCGTGAACTATAAGTTTTTTTTTCTAGATCAGCATCTTATTGATCAGCAGCGCGGATCTTATGTTCTTCAACTATGTTTATCACAAGCTCCACTACCAAGTGAAAAAGTGTATAGCGGATTCGTAGGCTGTATTCATGCATTCTTCTCCCCCATTTATGGTTGCCATTGTCAGTAACTTTACTAGGTTCTACTGGAAAATCTTTGCTTCACATTCCAAAAATGATGAATTCGTCTCCTCAAGCAACGGAACCAGTGATAACGCGATAATTCGCCTGACTAATCGTGGGTCCTCTCTTCTCAGTCGCCTTCTCTAGAAGACGAACGAACAAAGATAAGATAGTGGCACATCTCATCACGCTACCTAACATTTCGAAGATAATTCCTTTGCTTAGAGACAAAGGCTCTTCGATTTCTTGACAGTGTCTTGGGGCAAAGTGTTGTGATGTACTCTCTGTGAACAGGGCGTTTTCAGCTCCTTTTTCGACAGCTTCATATCAATCCACATCTCTTCTTTGACAGTTTCATATTAATCCACATCTATCTATTCACAATGTTTCGCTCTAACAAAATCTTTACCCTTTTGCTCAAGACACAGTTCACCTTGGAAATGTTTTCTGAGATTTCTCACTCGTATGACCCTGTGACCTTTAAGAATTGCTTAAAGAGCACTGTTGACCCAAATAACCTTTGAGATAAGTCGTAATAAGGGCCCTAACCCGGCTTAGCTGGCGGGCACACCCAAGGCGGACGAGTTCTTGAGCGTTGTCAAAGCTGTAGACTCGCACAGGGACCCACGCCTTGCTCGCAGGCAGCTTATTGCACCTAGCTCTGTGCAATGGCGCGAAGGGATATTTGAACAGTTCTACCAAATACCCCTTTCATGCAACTTGTGCCGACACAATCTCGTCCAACCAGTCACTTTGCTTATTCTTCAAAGCCTTGTTTCTCATTTTCTCTATTTCTGTATACATTATATTCAAATATTTCTAGATATTCTATAGTTAGTTCTATTTCTGTTTACGAAGATTTCCACATTTTATTCGCCGCTTTCACTCTACTCTGGCACAAATCTATCTGAACTGTGCCTTTAACCGTTTACAATTTATTCGCTATGATCATGAGCTACAGAAAAGTAGGACACCGGCCCAGTTCTGCTCTTTTCTTACTGTACTCAAGTAATGCGAGTTATAAACTGCTCGATTTCTTAATTAATCTTAAAATCGTCGTATATTCAGTCTAACCGCAACTCATAAAAACTCTGTACATTTTTTTTATTCACAGTGATGCTGCTTGTCTAATTTCGCGTCCGCACTTCATAACTGTCTTGGAAACCACTCACTAGTAGAATCGATTCCTCAGTGTTTTTTTTCTGCACGAAAGCGGCTTTACTTAAAGGCGTTTCATCTAAGATGAGCCTCTCTGTAAAAGCAGCTCTGTGGGTGCTGCATATCATTGTTTGAAGAGGGATTGAGTGATTACTCCTGCAGAGTGCAATTCGTCAGCCACAGACCAACGATCGAGCACCATTCACACTACATCGAAAAATCCTAAGCATACGCTCAATTATTGCCAAAAAGTGGCTTGTTCACATCTTAAAAAATCTCGCTGCACTGTAACCTTTTCTAATATTTTCTGCGAATGTTCTTGGCTTCAACCCCTCCAATTTGTAGAAGTCGTTTATGTATTTGTTTGGCAGTAGTAGGGTGATTACTTTCCCAATCTTGTCGTTTTTATTCAAAAATGAAAGCTGTGACTAAATAGTTGTTCATGCAGCACCGTATCATGAGACAAATTGAATGGACCTTTGATGGTGCTAATGGTTACACGATTTCAAGCAGGAGGAGTGGAGTTTTGCTACAGTTTCGAACTTTGCTACAACTTTGTCCCCATCCCAAATTCCTTTGATCACCTAGGGTGGAAGAGGTGTAGTGGCAAAAGGCGCACTATTATACATGTTTGGTCTAGAAATCGAATCCCGCATTGATGCTCGCACAGGCCAACCAAGCCCTCCTCCCCACCGGGATTGGTTAGTTGGCACCAGATTCGTCTAAGACGGTGAACATTAACTTGTACATCGTTTGGGCACCACAAATCCCACATAAGCATTCAGAACTTTTCTGAATTCTGAATGGAAGTCGAATGCAGAGATTCATCCCAAAACGAGATTTTTACATTGAAGACTTCACCCTTCATTATTTATTGAACAGGTTAAAGAAGTACCAGGATGGGTGATGTGCTCATCTTGTTCAAAAATTCGAATTAAGGAGAAACGAATTACACTATTACTATTACACTGAAAGACCGCAGATAAAAGCGCAATAATCGCCTTCCACCTCTTTTGCAACATTTTCAGCGGATTTCCTTATCCGAGTGAAAAAGTATACTCCTGATGGTTCACAACCCAATAAACCTTCGAGCAAACATGCAAGAGGAATCGCTTTTTACCAGTACCTGAGGCTGCAGCACTCAATTTTGAGGTATCTAGTTTTAGACGAATTCATCATTCATTCATTCGTCTAAGGGATAGTCCATACTACGAAAGTTGCGGTGAAAACCTAAAAATCGGCTTGTGGGGGTTAGACAAGAGCGTGGCGACAGACGTTGCATGAAAGGTGTTTGGACGAGTTGTCCAAGTGTCTGTATCATTGCGTACAGCTAGCTACAGTAAGCTGATTGCGTGCAATGTGTGCGTCCCGAATGTGTAACCTCTATACATAGCTTCACCAACGCCGTGAAAACTCGTCTATCGTAGGTGTGTACGTCGGCTAGGCCGGTTTTGGGACCCTTATTACGTCCCTACTAGGGCATTCTTCAACCTAACAACGTTCCCTATGCTATTTGGGGGTCATAGATTTATCCCATGGGATAGCTGCATCGAAAAAACTGGCTAGGCCTAAAAAACCTGGCAGACTTAACACGTTCGGATATGTTTTGTTTTGTTTGGTGCGATTTTCTCGGCGTTGAATATTACGAGTCATGTATTATCACGATAACTCTCGTATGACAGGAAAAAACACCACCTAACAAAACAAAACAGATCACAACTTGTAACGTTCGGTTCGGGCCTGTCCTCTCCCTCGGTTCGACATTTTCGACCGCTCAGCTCCTTTAGGTTTTCTTCTCCCCATACGTCCGACTTTTCACTAATCTCTCCCGCACTGAATGATCAAAATCCATAACTAGGCTTGGAGTGAAACGAATTAAGCTCGTGATTATTAATAATTAAGCTCAGAGCATCTACGGTCATATGTTGGTTGAACTAATGTGTGGGACGTGCAGTTGCTGTATCTGCCAGAGTTCCTGATGATCCACTGCGATTCGGCCTTTTTCACTGGTTCATTACAGTTATTTTTGGCGTAATCAAAATTGTGTCTGATTAGTTGTCGGCCAATGTAGGCTCCTCTTACTACTAAGGAACAAGAGCATATTTCAAAGCATAATCTAAATGAGTAATTTTGAATGGTAAAAGTTCAAATAGTATTCGCTTCATGGATGGGAATAAGGACAAAATATAGTCGGGGAAGCGGGGGGGGGGGGGGGAGGGGGCACATATCAATGTAAAGTGTTGATATTCCACGAAATTAACACGGTCTTGTGTGTTATTCCGCGCTATACCTACCAGGGGCATGCGTGGGAGGGAAGGAGCTCTGGGGTAGACGAGATTTCAGCTCTTCTTACGAAGTAATTACCTCACCCATCCCGATGCTTTTTCCTTACCAAAGCTTAGGTGAAAACTACGTCCCCCTGGCTTAAACGGTATAGGAGCGCACAGTTGGCAGGTGCCCATCTTCGTTTCCCTCTGATAGAGTACTAGTGTAATACGGATTAACATGTAACACCGTGTAATTCCTTGTCATACTAGCACTGCTATGTGGGCTCCAACCCCCATACACCTTCCCCCGGCACAGTTTAAGTTATTCAAAAACTGTATTGACTGGTATGTACTACTAATTGGCATTGAACGGGTCCTTTCCACCTCTGTTGTATGCACATTTGATCAGTGTCCCATCGGGGACGTCAACTGCAGCAACAACTGCACCCCATTAACAGCTGGGAGTCATTATTTAATGCTTTCAAAAAAGGTACCGTTGAACATATCTTTGGCTCAATTCAGACATCGGATTGCTAAAATGCTGTTAAGATATGACACAGAGAAAGAGCGTTTTTATGAGACAGACTACTGAACTATAAAACTTTCATTTATTACTGCATGATTTTGACATTTGGCTTGACTTTGTGGAAATTGTGTTGGTTTTCGTCGTTTTGTCGATGTACTTTTCACACTTGTGCCTTTTGCACACGTAATAAACCTATACCTATACCATACCTATACCTATACATCCCTAGTGATGTCACTAATCATTTTGGAAGCATGGTACTCGGGTATCTCCTGGCATTGATCAACCACATATCGACATAAGCCGAGCTTTTGATATTCATAGCGGCACATGAATACCCAGTCGACCTTATTCTGATGGGAGGATTTATCCTTGGGAGCGAATCCCCTTTAGGTTAGTCGCCTTCAATGAAAGAAAAGCTCGTTTTGAGCGAATTCGTAGTCGAAACTTCAATCAAAGATGCTACGCACGACAGTAAGAGCACATGTCCCTGTGCCGACAGAATTTTCCCACTCACATGACGTTTACATATCTACGGATCCTTCTGTCATGGCCTTTGACATAAGGAGAGGGAGTTTATTGAGCACTCCTTCTAAGAGCATGATATCAACATTCGATAACCGATTTCAATGATGTCCTTTCTAATTCATTAACCCTGTCTGAGAGAGATGGAGGTAGAGAGACAAGGGCAAAAGGTTATTGTCCATGTTTTTCAACAGAGTAAATAGGGATTATGACTTCCACTGAAGACCTTTTCTTATTCGCGTCACATTTGCAACCCAATTCAGCTGGCGTTTCCTTGAATCAAAAAGCACTGCTGACTCAATTTACTGCTTATAATTATTGTTACCATTGCTTCCAGAAAAGTTGACCGTTCCACAATCCATCGTAGTAAGCGATATGAAATCGGTGCTGCGCCCTGAACACCAGGTTTACGTTAATGGTTCGAAGTGGCCCAGCTGTTACACCTATGGACAAGGCTTCCAATACTGGGATATTAGTCGTTCAAGTCAACTACATCAGGCCTTCGTGGCTGAGGAATAGTCAACTGATGACGGCTTCTCTGAGAGGTGGCGCTGACCGCTTGAAATCCTTTCATGTGTTAGAAGATAAAATAAAGTAGTAGTAAAGTCATTACAGTTCCGAATGGAATCCATAAATGTCAATATCAAGGTTCGAAGTTCTCATTCAGTCACTCAGTTATTGTACCCTGCTCTAGAATGGGGCTCTATATCAATACTAGGGCTAACCTAGAAAGTTAAAGGATAGAGTTTTTGGCTAGAACCAATCCCGTCTAAAGGATGCGCTCCCACACTCGACTCCCATTCAGAATCGTGGCATATTGACTATGTATGTGGCCTTCATTAATGAATTGTAAAAGTACTTAGAAACAGAAGGACCTAAAAATAGCTAGCCTGTATCCCTGTACCCTGTTCCGAGGGAGGAACACCTAGGCTATATTGAAACCATACCCGATTGCGTCCCTCACAATTCCAGCGGATCGTGTTCATTTTTTCAACACCTCTGTAAGGTGGGATCAGGTAAAAAACTTTAGGTACTTGGCTCGTCGGTTCTCTATCATTTCACTCAAATTCACATCCTCTACAAACCGATTGGAATAGATCTATTCCGCTTCTCAGCTACTATTCGCTGAGAGAAATTTTGTAGCAACAAATCCGATGTGTTGTAGGCTACAATTTTGTCATACTATTCTTGAGAACCCAAAAATAATGGTTCGATTTGGTACATACGAGTCCAAACCGAAGTTCAGTACCTGCCAGCCGTCAAATCTTTTACGCGACGATAATTTAGAATACACTTCTACAGTAGGTTAGAATCGCTCAGTAGACCAGCGTTAGTGGTTTTGTACAATTTCTAATCTTTTACAAGGAATTCTGAATTCTCTGGATCAAATGTCGTGCTCGAAATGCAGCTCTAGTTCTGAGCTCAGAGAATGACACGGCATGCCCGCGTTAGCTTTTCTTCAAAAAAAAAGTGATGACATTCGTATTTAGTCCAGGCAAACTGAATCGTACTAACAGAAGTGATAGGAACTGCATATTTTACGCCCTGTAGTGCTGCATTTCACCTTTTTCCTTCTAAAATCGCTGATTTCCGGGCGCAAGCATCAGAAATGAAGCTATCGAATCTTCAAGTACTCTGGTTCCAGTTGTCGTTTGGTAATGTGACATGCAGATTACCGAGTCACACATGTGAAGGGGAATACATTATGCATTCACTACCATATATCATTTCGTTTTGTTTTGAAGTCATTCCAAAACAGAAAGTTCCTCCACAAGAGACTACATTTGTTTTACGGCTGATATAATTCAAGAAAAAGAAACATCGAAGAAAGTTCTACTCGAATATTTCTTGTTATACCAAACTGATCCCTTGCCGACAATGTCGATAGGAATTGCTCCGAGTATAAACTCATTAAAAGCTCTGTTCTCTCTCCTTCATGTTTCTTCAGAAACGGAAACTTCCAGATAGTTTTTTTTTCGTGTCCTCTATCGATGTAGCTGAAGCACCATGATTAGCATCTAACGTGTTCGGACTACCCTTGAAGATTATTTATGGCAGCTTATCGAATTTTTATACTTCCAAAAATATTTTGGAACCAGCTTAAGTCCTAACATTAATCAATTTGATTTATGAAATGAATACAACTAAAATCCATCTCTTCAAAGATTTCTGAACATTTCCATGGACGCGTATTGTCAAATCACATAGAATTATGTACACTAGTTGGATTGCCTGGGTAACGCCGGCTTCTCCTTCTGCCTATTAAATCTGGCAAAACCTCATCGAGTTTCCTGTAAAAACTTACTAGAATTACTTTTTTCCTTATTATCCATTAGCCTGTATATTATATTGACACCACCTTTGCCACACTCAGTGGAAAACTGAAAGGCTTGGGCTCCCTCGCAAGTGTTTCACTTGCGATGGTTTTTCATGGGGGTAGGGGGGAGGAGGGTGCAAGGTCAGGAATAGTTTTCCGAAGAATAGATGTTCATGAATTTCGATTAACTGAGCTCCTACATCAATAAAGAAACCGTCCACCCTCTCCTCCAAATATTATAGGTTTTCGCAAAAACAGTATTCAAGGAGAGCGACTCATGAAAAAACCAGATTAGAAGGGGATCGATTCGTTTCCCGGAGGAGATTTTGAAGAAGCCTAGAAAATTCCCTTTTCTTTGCAAAAAATTCCCTTCGGAACCTCCTGAAAGGTCTCAGAAAGGTGCTTTCATCTTAGTAACACTTGTCATACTTACAAAGTGCAGTTTTCATTCCCTTCAACTTCTTTCTATCCCCTCCTTCCACAGAGTTAGTAATTGGCTTGTTGTTAGGCAGGCTATGCTTATGTTTTGAGAAATTCCTCTCTTTGACACATGCAAAATATATGTTGGCAGATGATTTTATGGCTTCTTGCTTGTGTGTGATTTAATTATTCGTCTCGCTTGCGAAAATTGTTACTATGTTGTGCTTGCTAGGCTCTGTTTTGATTCAGAAATGAAGAAAGATCAAAAATGAAGACTCATATCGGTTTTTTTTTGCGTTCTAAACCAGGTTTGAAAGCTTGACAGAATGGAGTAGCAACCAATCACTTGATTTCCAAAGGCACAGTTCAGAAAATAATATCCCTTGAGATATACCCCTGAATACACCTGTGGTTTCCAAAGATAGCAGGAGGCACATTGTCGGGTCGAAAGACGACCTCCACAGGGCGTTACATGGCTCGGACGATGTACACACCCAAAAGTGTCGTACGCTTATGTGGGAGACATTCAGACTTTTAGAGACAGAAAACCTTGTCTAAGTCTTTTTCTTACTACTATTTTTAAGCCTTATACTACTTAAAACCCGCCAATTTTAGTGCTTCCCAGTATGTATTTCATCTGAGCTAGTAACTCAGAATTACGCCTACGCCTTTCAATCTGTTGAGGGCTATTGAATTTCCCAATCTTTTACGCAGATATCCACGGTTCAAGCAGTAACTCCATTACGATGACCCAACTTTAGAGGAAAACGAAGCTTTGCTGCCTTGACCGTCATATGAAAGGCAGTACTATTAGGTTGATGCATAATTATTGCGGATTTTTTTCAGCAAATTTTACTTGGAGAAACGATAGAAATATCAAGCAAATACATGTTCAGATAATTGCTCTGGAACCTATTCACCATCTACGTCGAGCGCTGCTTCCCTTTTGCTTGGCGGTCGGATTCCACAGGCGAAGAAGTTTGATTCTTGGAGGCGATCACGCCTTGACGTCGGTCGTCAAGCCTTCCACTTCGTCGGAAGTTGTGTTCGTTAACCAATTTTTCAACGGGCGATTGACGTGATAACCCATAGCAGTATCTGTTGGTGAATAGGACGACCGCAGAAGCAGATTCCATTCTTTATTCGGCTTTGGCTGACTGATCCATCGCCAAGAAGTTTGTTGAGGTCGCGTTATGAGTGTGCCGTTTTCCAACATTTCTCGAAGTAATAGAGCATATTGTGGTGTATATGTAGATGACTTTCTAGACATATTTCTGTTAAGGAAAGCGAGAAGATTATTTTTACAAAAATCCCGAATTCAAAAGTTCAATTTTATCGAGAGAAAAGAAGCCGTGAAAAAATCTGCAATAATTATGCATCAACCTAATACGCCTATCTAAGTAAGATCAAAGTCCACTCCATCAGTTTTTGGTTAGTGAAAGTGCCGACTTTGCCCTTTGGTCTCAATGCGGAATCAAATTAAGATGCAGTCAGGTTTGGCGATCAAATTTCTTGCCGTCATATCATTTTCTGCCCAGCCCGCTTTGACACCTTTTCGTCTTCGCTCCATGCAGTCTCTGCTACCCTCTCGTGCCAAGCATTACAATCTCGTTAACTCGAATGTTATATCTGATGAAAAAGACCCAAAGGTATGACTTTTGGCAGGCGAAAGCCACGCCTCCTTATTATGCACCTTGTTCGTTTCACATGGAGCACAAACCCTTCTGACCCACAGTGAATTGCACCCCTCAAATTGCAAGCAGACATTTTTTTGTTTCTTTCCGATCCTTTTTTCTGATGTCTGTGCCTTTTTAACTAGCAGTAATCTGCAGATCACAAACCTAGAGCGGTCTTTTACCGTTGATTCTTCGATTCAAGCCTTATTAATTGATCTCTATGTCGATTTGGAATTGCTGACGATGTGGATTGAGAGAGAAATGGCAGCGTTCGATTTCCGCCTTAACAGCTAATCACCCTTTGCCGTTAATTATCACCCCCCGCAACTGGCGGCGTTTTTAGTACGACAACTGTTGACTGGGGGACTGACGTGCGCTTGTCCTCTTCGGGCACAGATCACTCTCCCATCTGGGTATCATCGGTTACAACACTCTTTTACCCTGCTGCTTTGAAAAACCATAAACACTCATAAAATTTCGCAACAAACAGACTCATAACTTGTTAAATTGCTGTTTCAACACGTAATTTCTCCTTCCCCACAGGGTGCAGCCTAATGGCATAATCGATATCTTATCTCCCATTCATCACCTCATATCATTTCGTTATTCTCCTGTCTTTGGATTAGCTCGCTCTCTGGTGGACCTGATTAATTTCTGCTGTCAACTTGAGTTATTTCGAATTATTCTTTGAGTCGGCAGAAAAACAAGTTAGTTGGCACTTTGAGTTGCTTATGCTTGTGCTGGGAACAGAGGAGTTTTCAATTCCCACTCGATTCGGGGGTCCTTTGCAGCTGAAGGGTGGTTATGGTCAAAGGGTTTGTCGAACCGAGCCTGTGGCCAAAGATCATCCACTTTTGTTTTTTACTCATAAGACTTTATATAAAACCTGCAACCAAGCTGGTAAAGAAACTCTTACTTAACATTAAGAGTTTAACTTAATAATAAGGGATTCGTCATCATCTTGGTCACTGATTTCATGAGATTCAGAGATTTCTGAGAATTATGCAGAGCCATGCCAAGATTAATTGCGAGGCGAATTTGGGTGTTGTGTTACTGTTTTGTTATTTTTTAGAGTCCTTCTCCTCCCATGTTTGTATTTGCTCGCGTATTTTAAGCAACTTATTCTGTTACGATTTGTTCTTGTTGATTTCGTCTACTTTCTGAACTCTCGCGGGTCAATTTCAATGATTCCATCATAGTACGAAGCTCTCCAGAACATGTTATCATGTTCATTTACCTGTTTCATAGTGTTTATTTACACCTTTCATTATTTATTTATTGAAGACGTTGCATAAGGCAAACGTGGGAGATTATGTGTTACTAGCATAGAATTCTATTTGTTGTAAAGAAGTCGAAGCAAACTTGGGTTTTCTAAAATCTGAGGAAAATCTGAAATAACAAATTCCTGCACCACCTGCTTAGACATGCAGTGTCTCTCAAATGTCATGTTCTTATGGAGAAACCTTCAAAGATATGTATATGCCACAAAGTTGCGAATTGAGTGATGGGCCCAAAGTGACGTGAGATAAGAAAATGGGCGTGGATTTTGATTGGTTTCCTTCTCGATCGTACTCAACTAGTTCTGTTCTCCAACAAACGCTAGGCTTCCTTCTTCCGCTGTATGATGCACATGGTGTTCCACTTTAGAAAGTGAAGTGTTTCAAGGAGGTACTTAACGGCATTACTGCAACACATGTATCCACTCTTTCGGAAAACATCTGCCGGAAATTTCGCAACAATGCCGATTTTTTTTCTGGAAGTCCCATTGAACTGTTGTTCCTCGCGATTTGTCCTGTTGTTCTTTTCGGTTTTGAACCCTTCCACTCCGCTGTTGAACACTACCGGAGCTTGTGTCAAGTATTCTTCCTTGAAGTCTCGTCTAAGCGGTTGTGTTGAGTCCCTGTTTCACCGCTACAGTGTCAGAAAAGTGAGACCTATACATCAGCGTGATCTGGTAACCTGACTGCGATATCATGAAATCTCCGCATATTTTAATCCCATTCAATCCTTTGCCGAAAAAGTCACCAAGTTCCAGAATAGGGAGTGTCCCTTTAGAAAAGGGGAGTGTATCCTTAGAAAAATTGCGTAGAGACTACCGTAACACTTCAGGAATTTCTGAAACTTCGTGATTTTTTCGGCAAACCCTCTTCGGGTTCCTAATAGAAGGTTATAATAGCCAATGCGACAGTTAATCATCCTGAAATTTTAGTACTACATCGATCACTAGATTCCCCGTTCTGCCTACCTTCCAGATGAGGATAGAGAGAGAGACAAGGGGGGGGGGGTGGCGACAAATTGACAAACTGAGAGATTACGTAGCTTACTAAGTAGACTACTAAGTTTGGAAAACAAGAAGCTTCAACATTTGACCCGTCCGCTTTTTGAATTTCTAGTGTTATAGCTATTTTTTTAACCATATGTGTCATACCCTCTACAGTTATCACTTGGAGAAATCGGAAGACTTTTATGGTTATGGCTGCGATTGTGTTACTGCTTAGATTGCAGTTTGAACACCCATTATGTAGCACCTTCTTTTAAGGTGTGGTAGGGCATTTAGAGAGAAGGGGAATGATCCTTATGATTTGAGAGTCATTTCAGATGTAGTATCAGATCGCCAAAAAAGGTTCCCGATTCACCACAGGGTCGAAGTTTAGTTGAAGAAATTCAATTGTTTTCTTCACCTACTTATTTTGCAGCGCTGAACTGGCTACTTACTTAATCCATTGCTAGTGGTTTGACTTTTCTTCAAATCTCAAAGGGTCTGGTTGGGAACGTTCCCAGAGCATCTCTGAAAGTGTAGATATGTTAAGGTGCATATCCTTTGCACGATACCCCCCATTGCTTTTAATCGGTGCCTATGATAGTTCAAACCACCTCTCTCATTCATCCTCAATGCGCATTTGTGTATTACATACATGGTCAGTTACTCGTAAAAGAAGTTGCTGAATAAGCATTGGAGGACTCGCGTCCTCCAAAAGGTGTTCATTTGCAGTGGTCATAAAAATGCTTTTTGTATAAGTGCAGTAACCCATCCATGCTACGGATGAGGCGAATTGACACTCCCCGTAGGCGTGCATAAATCGTCCGAAACACCTGACCGCCGTCAAGCCAAGTTGCAGCTCATGAACATGTGTTGTGCGCAGACTTGATCATATGCACGCATGGGCCTGCTTGTTCGTGAGATTTGTATGGTACACTGCGCTTTATTGTTTTCTATTAGCTTGGATACTAAGTGATTTTTAATATTTCTGAGAAAATTCTTTTTTTGTTCAAAAGACAATCTTTCATAAACAATAAAATACTCAGATATCTGATCTTCTATAAATTATAGTCACCTCAAAAAACAGCTAACACTTATGTAGTTGCCAATTTATCAGAAATACTAGAGCGTAATTGTGACAATTCCCCTCATTTACGTTCCCAACCCTTGGACTACTTTGAGAGCCTCGATTGGAAACTGTTGGTTCCGTTTCAAAGGCTCCCATCAATCTCCAGCCACGTTCAGTTGTTATCTCTTAAGTCTAAAAATACTTCCCTAAATCATGTCAGCTGTTTTGCAAAAAAAGTCTATTTGCGACTATCGTGAGAAATTCTTGCTAAGCAGGCCTTTGAGAATTTCTCCCTTTTTACTCCTCGTTCTAAAACAGGAAAGTATCATTAGTGCTTGTTAGATGGGGTTATGTGGACTCAAAGATAGTATCGGTTGTATGCCACACCCAAAGGCGGACGAGTATTAGCAGCGTTGCTATGGCTGCACCATTCACAAAGGGCACCCATGTTGGAAATTCAAACAACTAATCGTGACCAAGAACGATAGTGGGAGGCAAATTTGGATGTTTTTGGATTGATGTGGTCAGCCCTTTCGCAGTTGCAACAACAGAAATCTCGTCCAAATACCCCTTCCATGTCATTTCCGTCTTGCTAATCTCGGACAACCTCGTTTTCACTAGCTATAAAAAGCCTCGTGTTTTTTTCGGTCTCTGTGGATTTTATCTGTTCTTCGCTACTAATACATTACTCTCACAAAATCATCGTGATCTGTGCCTCTAACTATACTGCATGAACTTGAAGTATTGTACCATGAAATTGAGCTATCATTGTATTGCAGATACAAGTTTTATATAAAAATTGTCTATGATCTTGTGGTAGGCAAAAGTAGCTGTATTTTTATTACAATTTGAGGCTCCCTTATTTTATAGATCAGCCACTCTGTGGTCTTCTTTGATCACCGCGAAGGAGCTTTCCAATACTATGGAAGGACCGTTTTGACTGTATGTATTGATGCGCTCGATGCCTAGTTTACCTTATTCAACTACTTATTCGCCTGGTTTTTGATTCTTCATTTTTTTGAATATTCAGTACCTGTTGTACAGCATTCTCTTCCCTATACTATAATTTTTGAGTACCCATGAAATTTCTGTAGGAATCAGACTACGACATGCTCGACATATGTGTGATAGCAATGACGCGCTGCCACAATTTTCCATCATGACGTGAATTTCTTGACGTGTTTCAAAGGTTTAAGAGACATTCCCTGCAGTCCAATCAGTGGAATCTACCGCATGCTTCGAAGGTGCTTCATTTCTGCCATAGGCAACATGTCAGCGTGTTTCGGTATGATCCAACAATCTCTAAGAGGATTTATGGCTCCTGTACTTTGCTCCCTTCTTATTTGACTGGCTGGCCGTTCTTATGAGCTCGCGGCTTTCGCAGACCGGAGTTCAATTCATTTCTGACTTTCCATTGTTTATTGTCGAACTTCTGGACTCTGACGCATGCCCCTCAAAGGCGGCATAAATGTAGAAAGGAGGAGCAGAAACGTTGCTTTCAGTAAAACTCGGTGAATTATTCTCTTCCTCTGCCATTCATCGTTTATATTTGTCTTCTTTTAAGAATTACGTATCTAACTTCAGATTCATTCATTTCTCAATGTACTCTGATCAGTAAAGTAAATGTTGCAGGGATTGCCCAGCACTCCAATACCTCTTGAGCGGTGATCGTGCAGAACATTTTGTAGAGTTATCCGGGATCGTGCTTTTATCCCTTACACTTGTGAGGCCTTGTTTGCCTTCGCCTTCTTGATGGTTTATATTCTCGGATAGCACAAGTACGGGTTCGGATCCCGTCGAAGGCTGAAATTTTGTCCGCATTCTAGGATGCTGCCAAAGTTTTTGGGTTTGCCGTTCACTGTGTTTTGCGAAAAATCAATCATCCACATTGGATGGTATCAGTCTATGAACAGAAGAGTCGCAAGGATGAGGGAAAAAGATTATTTGGTCGCATTCCCAACAGCGAACTGGTCTCACCTTGGAACCTTGTATCATATCCTGCACAACTGCAGCAATCGGGCAATTGATAAGCAAATCAGTTTTGTCTGATTATTGTCAGATCGGTGTTCCACTGCAGACGCGGGAAGTGCACTGTCGGACAGGGCCTGAGATCAAATAAGCGGATACGGGACTTCTCCTCCTTGAGGCACGCTTCTATGTAGGAAGGGCTAAGTGATCGAGCTTCGGGTTCATAACTAGAAGTGAATGGTGGAAAATCCTTAGTTATTGGTAGTAGCTACTTCTATCATAGCGCTGATGTCAGTATTCTTTCATTCTAAATTCTTAGTTCCCACTCCATTACGTATAATTCCTCCATCGTAGTTGCTCTACTGCAGAAAAGGGCTTAGTACTGACTCAGTTCGTGTTGAGCTTTTCTATTAGCTCAGTGACGCTACAAATCGATATCCATCGCTATCGATTGATTGAATGAACGAGGAAGTGTTCATCTTGTCTTGGTTTATGATGTTTATGTGCTATCAAAAACACCATCAATTAACTTAATTGCTTTGAACACCCGCGAGGTTGTTATAAAAAGTTTATTAGCTTACGTTCTGGCGATATCGCCTTTCTCAGAGCCTGAAATGAATCATAAACAATTCATGGATATTAGATCAAAGGTCTCCACGACCTTACGGAAGTTCGAGCCCCCCCCCCCCCCATAGCACCACATAATCTAAAGAAGGGGCACCCACAGTCACTGCATGGAACCTCGAAATCACTCAGCAACAGCTGAGCTTGGTCACAACAGCAAGTTACAACCATGCCGAGCTTTGTGGAAGCCCGAACGGTGAGACCATCACCTAAACTTCCTCGTCTCTACCACTCCAGTTTGCGGTGGGTTTTCCATATCATCTTTATCATGAGCATGTAGTTTCGCAGACGGACACTCCGACAGGCCGACGAACACACACACCAAATTACTGCTTCACAAGTTAGAAAGATGTTAGTCCTGGCACCGAGCAGATGGGATTTCTGGCATATGGTTAGCTCAAGTGTTCATTTATTTCTTCCTCTGTCTCAATGTACGGACTGATTGTGAGTCACTTACAATTAGAGCGCTAACCAGAGGTGTCTGCTCCCAGCGCAGCAGGCCCTGATCTCCGGATGTTTTAGGGCTCTGTGAGTTTCTTGGAAAAATGATTTTGACTTTTGTGCTGGCATGCTACTCTGTCTTTAGTGAGAGTGTACTGAAGTTTATCTAGGAATTGTCAATGAGAAGTCCTGAATTTTACCTTTAATCGTGTGGGGAGTTTTGAAGAAAAACTTCAGATTTCAAATATTGTATCACCGGTTGTTTTTTGATTATTCAAAGCGGAACTTGTTTATCATTTACTTTTTGTGGATGCATTTCGACCTGTGTTTCCAGAAATTTCGCGTTGTCGTGTTATTCTGTAAGGATGGAGCTTACGTTCCCCAATCATTCGTACCCTACCTGTGCTGAATGGTGGACATTCCAGCAAATCTCGACAGTTGTTATTCTTTTTCATCCTATTTTCGCTGCTACCATTGAATGTTCTTTGCTCATCTTGAAGTTACATCAGTAAAACACTGGCAAAAAGTGCAAACATTTGTCTCTCACTAGAATTCGGAGGCAACAACACGGTGCATACATAATGTTGGGGTCTGAGCTCTGTTCTGCCACATTTCTCTATGCCTAGTACTATACATTAGCCACAATCTCGTTCTCCTATGAATGACGTCAAAAAAGTCTCTCACCACAAATGGTTAGTACGAATCCCATGAATTCTAGTTCAAATGTATCTACCCATTATAAATGAGAGGCTGCGTAAACATTTTGTAAGTTCACCGTCGTGTTAGTCCAAGGTCCTGAGGTCTTCCGTCAGGGCTCGTCGCTTGCCACTTACCTGCATTTTCTGCGTCCATCAGGAGGTCGATGAATCAGCTTCAAGCAAAACTTCTTCCAGACCTACTTGTAATATTTACTCGTCTCTGGCAACTCTGTTTGCTCTGGGAACGGTTTTGTCTTTTCTTTTAACGCTTAATGTCGCTTTTTACGTTTTCTGCACGCCTTCATGGTGAGCTTAACGTTCGGATTAATTATTTTTTAAACTTATGTTAGTAGTGTTCAACCCGAATTTCGCGTTTTATCTGCCTCTTCGCTTCCAATTCTTTTCATTTTAGGTTCTGTCTTATTACTCAGATAGGACTTGATAGCCTTCTGGAAAGTAGTCTCTAGTATCGATCTATGAAGCACATGGATGAAATCAATCTTATTCTACCCTTGCTTTCAAGATTCAAAGAACACTTTTCGTTTTTCGATGTTTTCATGTTCAAATTCCTAGTTGTTTACTTTATAATCGCAGTGGCGTTCATGGCGCAAACAGAAATCGTCTCATCAGGCCTAAGGGAGTTCTTATGGAGCCTTTGTTCGACTTACTTTCTGTTCTCCTAAGCAATGGGGGAAGAAAGAGTGAGAATACCATTGTTATCCCAAGGTTGCGTAGTCATGAAAACCGGTCGCAGTGTGAGATGAACCAACTTAAATTTTATTCTTTGGATATGAGCGATTTGAAGACATATAAGGAGGTATACCAAAATGTCTCAGCTTCATTCGGTAGGACTTAAATGAAGGTTTCATAACTGTGAGCGAAAGGACATGAAGGGTGGATCCGATGAGCCTGTGCCAATACATATGTTCTTTTCTGTACTGTTTTTGGTGTATTTTTCGACTTTTCATCGACTGGATGAACCAAATGTATGATCGTGACATCCATCTTGATAGGACCCCGTGAATGCTAAAATCGGGAAGTACCATCAACATTAATGGATATTTAGTATAAACCTGAGACACACACACCAACCTGAACAAAACAGTCTTCATAACGCTTTTTATTGAAGTCAGCATGAAACGAGTTGTGAATTGTGTCTACAAGCTCCAATGTGCTTATTTGTCGCGTCATCCCTTTCTTAGCCACTGAAAGAGTCCTTCACGGTGTTTCCTAACGTGAGAAAGTCAGCGTTGCCATCATCTTTGTTCATACTTCACATTAAAGGGCTTGAGCATTTTGAACCGCGCTTTATTCCAATCAGTATAAGGAATTTAAGGGGAAAGAAGTACAGAGAAGGGTGCGAGACCATTGAGTGATTGCCTGGGAGCTTCGTCTTTCCGCTTGAGAATTTCTCACGCGCCAACCATTTGGTAGGAAAAGAAATGCGCCGGAAACGTGCAGATGGTAGCGGGGCAAAATTACTGTGAATTAAATTATACGTAGGTGACTTACCGAAAACAGGCAAATCTCTACAAATAGATGCATTTTTGCCAAATACACCGTAGCATCGACGTCTCATATTTCATTTAAAGCTTCTCGCATACATCTCTTCAGTAATTCTTTTATACGTCGGTTGAATATTTTGGTCGTTCTGTAGCTCATTGTAGGGGTCCGGGAACTTCTCCCCTAACACGGCGTCGCACACGCTGCACCCGCCGCCTATCGCAGGATTGCGATGGAAGATTGGAGCGCGCAATTCGTGAGGTAGGGAGTCCTTTAATTATATGAATTGGCTGGCCGCTCTTTTCAATTCCAATGAGGTCTTGATCGTCGTTTATATAGGAGGAGTCATTTTAATCAATCAAGTCTAATAAACATGAAAACTAAAAAGAAACAGAAGAAAAAGCGATAAAATCCAATGAAAAAGCAAGCCAGCCAAGGAAAAATATCGCGTCCTATCGATTGGCGGGAGGCGGGGTGAGTACGGTAATTGCAGTGAAATTTGCCGCATGCCGCAAGGGAATATGCCGCGATAGGGCAGAAGTTCCGTTACCCCTCATTGTAGTACACTTACTAATCTCAGTATCGAAAAAAAGTCTTGAACATGAAATTTGTCCGAGAATTGAAAATTAGGGAGCAAGGTTTCTCTGGAGCTGATCACTCCTGTTCTGAAGTGCGCCCACGTACTCGATTTCTGTTATGAATCGTGACAGCGTTGGTATGCCCCTGCAGCCCCTGCAGTATCTTGCGAGACCTGGGACAAGCCGATATCCGATATCCAATCTTGGCTCTAGTGAAAATAAGGACGAAGGATAAGGTCTTCGGGCGTTGATCAATTTCATCTAAGGGATGCATCCTCACATTCCATTTCCATTCAGAACCGTATGGCGTACCAAATGCGTACATGGCCCATACAATGACTTACGGTGGCCGGCCGATGTACAAGTCTGTTTTTATCCTCACAGTCGAGTTTGTTACCAGTTACTCGACCCTGAAGGGATTGAAGGTTTGCTTGACCAGCACTTGAGCAGGATCCGACCCCTGGAGCATGTAATTGATAGTGGCCCAATAGCACTCCACTACCTCTGCCGAGATGGAATCGAGTAGAATTAAATGGGAAAATCAAGCAAATAATTGAAGAGGCTCTTCGAAACCTCCGGTGACTTTTTGTAGATATTACCGCCCGTTCTTCTTGTGATGCCCAATCAAGGACTCACTGTCACTCACTGAAATTAGCAAGTCTTTACTCAAAAATATCGAGGATCGATTGCTTACTGATGCAGCTGGACCTTACCAGCAGAAATGTCGCTACAATCCAGTCGCGGAACAGCTACATTTTCTTCCATTCATCCCCTACATATTTCTTGAAGAGTTTCACATTCTACTTTAACTGCTGTGACTCTAATGACTTTGGAATTACGCGATTTTATCGAACGGTTGACGACATGTCATTCTGTTGTAGGGTAGCACAGTTAAGCTGTTTGATGCGCAAAACTCATGTTCAGGTTCTGGGAAGGCGGGTCATGGGTTGTAATTGATTATGGTGGCAGCATATTGAGAAGAACCGAAAGAAAGGCGTAATCCTCACTAATCACATGTATGAGTAAATTGCGCTATGAGAATTGTTTAAACATCTTTCGTGTAATCCTATTATAATGACGTATTCTGATCATAATTCAGTCGGATAACTAGAAAATCAGGGCTATGCCTCTAGAAACAATCAGACGACGTTGGCGTCTCAGCCATTGAAGAATCTTCACTAGCTAGATCTCGACATGACTCCCTTCCTTCTTCTTCTGGCCACTTTATTCAGTAGTGGTATCGGAATTTCCCCAGAGCCTGAATACCATGAACACTTTCAAGCTCTCGAATTTACGGTTCACAACAAAATCGATTTCTGGCATATCCTTTTGGGTGCATCTGTGGTTCCCCGGATACCATGCAAGGCGCAGTAGGATTGAAAAGCAACCTAGATAGGGTGTTGTGAGGGCTTCAATATTGTACGAATGTATGCCACACCTATAGACGGACGAGTTTTAGAGGTGTCATAGAGGCTGCGCCATTTACAAGAGACGCCTTGGTTGGAATTTCGTACAACTAGTCATGACCAATAGTGACGATTAAGGGCAGTTTTGGTCATTTATGGCTCAAGGCAGCCAGCTCTATACCCATTTGCTACAACTGAAGTCTCATCCAGCTTTCCTTCCCATAGCATTCCCGTTATCGTAATCTTGGACAACCTTCTCCTTTTATACTATTAAGAAACCCTATATGTATTTCGGATTGTAGCCTATTTTTTCGCTTTCATCGACACCGATGCATTATTCTTCATGGACTCTTCCATTTTATTACTTGAAAAGATTACCTCGAAAGTCGTAGCGTTGTTCTTTTTCCAAGCTGAACTTTCTCTCAAAAGGTTCTCTGATCTCGGAACATCCGAGAGCAGTTATAGTTTAGACCGACTATCGGTTTGCAAAGTGAAAAATCGAATTGACGAAAATCGGCCGAGCTATGAAGCAACTAGTAATCACTGATTTCATTGCAAGGAATTCGCCTAATGTAATGTTCACTTAAAATGGTTAGGACGTCCTCCTGACATTTCACTGTTGAGACCTTCAGCAAATCCTTCTTTCTTTCCACATGCGGTTCTCGTTAAATCTCGACTTTTCATTGAAACCACTTCTTGATTTCAGAGGTTTTCGGTATTGAAACATATGGTCTGATTACTTCCTGTTGTTTTCTGTTTTCGAATCGGCCATTGAATCTTACCACTTTTCCTATGCATGTCTTTTCTTCCTGGCTTCTTTTCTACATACGTCTTCCCTTTATCCGTCATTCAGGAACTGTTTCTACACCATCTGAACATGTGTTTCGCGTTTGTTTTACATACAGTCTAGATCGAATTTCAAAAGCTGGTGTTAGTTTCTTCGGTTGACAAGGATGAAGACATTACTTCACACAACTGATTCTTCGAAGAGTAGCTGACGAAACAGATTAGTGATGCCGTCTAGGATCTTATTTACGAACTCTTTTGATCGCTCTCCATTTTCTCGGTGCACCAGTGGGAACCTCCTATCTTTAGCCGTGCCTCAGCCCTCAACCCTCCAACTCCTCAGGAGAACTTATTTCAAGCGAAAGCGACAGGGTTCTCTGGCAATCCAGTAGGAAGGTGTTCTGAAGAATTCGCAGACATGTAATCGATAATTGCAGAACAATCTCTCGCAAAAATGCTGTTCTAACTAATATTGTTGGAAATGTAGTTGGAGGGGGCAGGAGCATAACCAAGGTACTCTATAAAGGAATCAACCGGTGTTGGTGTTACTCAGTGTTACACCACGGAGTTAAAGTTTTTAACCAAGCCTAGAAAGGGAAAAAGCGCCGGGGGTGGGCGAGTTTTCAGTTTTCCGCCGAGGTGACCATCTCGCCAACCACGGTGCTCCTACATACCTCCCTGAGGACCAGTTAAAAGCTCCATCCCCTGGTTAAAATTGCATAGGAGCGCACAGATGACTGGTGACCGGTGCTTATCCTCCTCTTCCACTTCGGTTACTTATTCTGTTATGTGTGCCTTCCCCCTTTCTCCCCCGACTCGCCCCATTACTCCATTCGTAGTGTAGGCGAATATTATTATGTGGTATATGAAGCCGAATGCGTGGGCGCACACCTCTGACGGGTTGATTGAGCCCCAAGAGTTTTAGACGAGTTAGTTTCAAAGTTTGGTACCATGCCTGTGCCTTTTTGAAAAAATGGAAGTTGCTTGAAATGCATTCTTTCTTTAAAAAAACTAGTGGCTCATAGATGCAGTTGATGCCGACTTAGTAGTTGTATAGTAGTTCAAGCATTGCTCTTAGAAAGGCTCTAAATGTTGCGATATTCTGAAAAGCGAATGCGAGCATTGGCATCTTCACTGTTATGTAAGTAAAGAGGAAGCCTGTGAAAGGTAATCTTTACTTAACAGTGAGGAACAGGGAAACGATTTTCGGACTTGATTGAGCTCATAACTGAATGACTACCAAGTGCTACAATTTAGAAATGGTCGAGTTGGACCATGAAGTCCACATGTGAGCTGCAGTCGCAGGTTAAGAAAGAGCACACCTATTCCTCGCGACTCGTTCTTCCCAGAACGCTATAGTCGTCAATATGTCGTACAGTATATTTTTTAGTCTGAGGATTCATGCAAAATTAGAATTTCGCATTCAGCGGAATTATTTTAGCTAATGAAAATAATGGTGCAGTACTGCACAATGAGCGGTGCGTTAGAGGTCTTGTCATATTCTCACGATTGAAATGTCTTCGAAATTCGCAAAAGCCACGTAAATTTAACCTCATGTAGGTTGAAAGGGTTGATACTTGATATTTGGGAAATAGTCATTTGCTCGTTATTGGAGGCCCGCTTACTTCCTTCGAAAACCTACAGCTAGATAAAGTCAATAGTCATTGCCGGGAGTCTTGAGAACCATTTCATTCTGTCTCAATAACATTTGGAGGTCTTCAATAGAAGAGCCTATCGTAAACTCCTCCTTCTTAGGAAGCTGTCATTGAGGGCTCACCTCGTGGCTGCACATCTTCTTTCCTGAATTTATGATACTCTTAGGCTTTCCATTTTGCTTTGGTAGGCATGTTCTTCTTTTAATAATATGGCTTCTGTTTTACTACCTTCAGATCACTACATGTACAGGGTGTCCCAAAATTATTTGCGCCGATTTATAGCAATATATTTGAAACTTCTCAACTGCGAAAGAGGATGGAATTTCTATGCACGTTAGCTAACACTATGTGGTACAACATGCTAAAGTCGCATTCCAAAATATCCCCCGTGAGCGCGAATAGAAGTCAAAGTTTGCTTTCGACTTGATCCCATGTGGCACGCAGGTATCCTTCTCCATTTCTTCCCAGCCGTCCTCCAACTTTTGCATTCTTGGACTCCAAACTGGGACTGCAAACTCGACAGGTCCTCTTCTAATCAAGGACCATTCGTGGAGTTCGAGTGAGTGAAGTTCTGGAAGATAGGATGACCATTCCTCTTCACCAATGAAGTCGGGCAGCTGTCGTCGGCACCACTCGCGGGCAAGCTTGGATCTGTGGACTGGAGTAACGTCCTGCTGGAAGGACTATGAGATGTTTCAGGAATTGTAGTTGGACCAACCCTTCATCACACCCATCAGTACGCTGTTCCAGTACTTGTCTTGGTCAATTTTCACGCCTGCACCGAAGAAACCACGAGCGGCTTACACTTGCCAGTGATTTCCTCGAGAAACATCATTTTACTGTTCTGATAGCAACCTTTTTGTGAGATATTACACGCTGGATGTTTCTTTCCAGAACGCGAACGTTTTGGTTGTTGAGGAATGGGTTTATCGTAAAAAATTTCTTGACCAGAGAAAACGACGGAGGGTTGCGTGTCATCACTCAAGTGCGTCTGTGACCTTCTGCATCTCTTGACCCTGCAGTGTTTGTTGAGATCGGAATTGAAGCATACGATAGGAATGGTAGCGAGGCTACTGAATGACATTCTGCCATTGCGATAACTCCTGTAAGCCGTGCCCGTTGACTTCCTTTTGACGGCTCACCCAGGATCCCGACCGATTTTCAGACGGACCATTTTAATAGTCCTATCTTCAGAAACATTCTACCTTTCTATCTTTCCTGGTTTGTCTCTGATTCGATCTTTTTTTCTATATCGTTTAATAGCCTCCTATACGGTTATTAGAAAAATCCCAAAGAATTTCATAACGCCCTTCAACTTCTCGCGCGTCAATGATTGCATGTGGCATTGAATGAGCCTCCTCCATCAGAAAGATATTGGGAGTTCCACATCAGTAGCCATGCATATTGCAAGGCAACCTTCTTATGCAACTAATTAATAGCAGGTAATGTGAATTTGATAGATTATTTCTACCTTAAAAATTACTGAACTTTGGCGCAAATAATTTTGGGACACCCTGTATTTCTTTATTTCCTGTTTTCATTCCCGGGAGTTGGTATTAGAGTGATATTAAGAATAGTTTACCCACCATTTTTTTTCAGGATGAGTTCTGTCGAGGCAGCGGACGAGATTGCAGAAAAGAAGCAGGCCCAAAATGAGGAAAAAATGTAAGGTTTTCTTATGTCATTCGTTAATGTTGCCAATTCTTCAGAGGAAAAATGAATGGTCGTTGGGTGAGCAGGGTTCCACCATTTAGCTTTTGCGAAAAGCCCGTGTATCAGTAAAGCCATTGATAGTTGAAAGATCTGGACAGACTTGGCTTCACAGTAAGCAAAGCTTCCACTTCAACCGAGATCTTTAAAAAAAGGTCGTTAAATTTTTTTCAAACAGTTCTGAGCCCTGAGAAGAAATAAGGTCATAAAAAATGGTAAGATCTTGAGCTTGATTTTATCATTTCAGTTGATAGCGATTGGAGTTTAGGGCTCGAGAAGAACACTAGCTCACAAGATTCTGTAAGTGCGGACTTAAATACTAAAATTTCACGGACCGCGCATTACCGTAACGTCAGTTTGTTGCGCTACAGTAGTTTGCGGTAGCCATACACAATGCCCTTGGATAAATGTCGGAGATTAAAATCAACAGGTCCAGAAAGGACACTCCCTATTCAATGCGTTTGTGGAAGGTATATATCGACATCTTTTCGTTACATAATGTCGTAATGCTCGTTGTACTTCTCGTCATTTCCTTCGTGTTCCATGGGTACATGAGTAACGGACCTCATAATACTACTATCGAAATTCGTAGAAGGGATGAGCTCGTCTTGGATATGTCCAGCCACACGGGTACTTGATAACTTTATACTGAACGAATTCCGACTTGAGGCAACTTGATTTGAACTCTCTAGGAGTACATAGATTGTAAGAGAGGTATTAACATGAAATGATGAAGGTACAAGATAACTTGAATCTTCACTTGCACCGAGTAAGTGATGAGATCGGGGCTCAGCCCAGCCGTACCGGAGACGATTGTGACAAAATCGATTGGTTGTACTGACAATGAGACTTGCCATTTTATAGGTACCTCGAGCCCGCCAGATCATCGCGTAGATCACGTCTATAACCGAACAGGCCCGATCAAAAACTAAACAACAGGGTTAGGAAAGGGAAGTAAAAGTAAACAACAAATGAACAAAAAAAGATGTCGCTTTCGCGACACGTAGCGAAGAATCAACGTGAAATAGACTCCTTTCTTTAATAAACATAGCTTTTCTTTTTCAACTTTTTGGCCTTTTCGTTTCAAGTATCACAATGCGGGTTCTAATGAGAGGCGACTATCTGATCATCATCTCGTTCTTCTATTCGGTAAAAGAGCTCATGGTTTATCTGCAGGTTTTTATCTCCTGATCCAGCTCCAACGCTCGCTGATGACATCGATCCCTCAAAGCTCCCATCAATGCCCGAAGACGATCCAAATGGCAACGTCAACTCGGAGATGGGTGCTGCGGTGCCTCGTTGGGGACCAGAACATGCTGGAGCTAAAGCCCTAGCTTCTATGTACAGTAAAGGTGCTATCAATTTCATAATGCTTCCTGTTCATTCCAAAAATTGATGACAGAGTAAAGCTAGTTAGGTAGGCTATCAATGAAGGTCTCTAGTTCTAACTGCAGTTAGGCTCCACACATCGGCAGGCATTACTAACATCGCTAGGCAGCATCCGGGCGTCACAGTTTTTCAGTTATAAACTCACTGTTAGGTTTGGTTGATAGCGGTGACGATCAGTGGTAAGCGCCTCCGGTAAAGCCCACTCGGGTAGCGGCATTGTCGAAAACAAAGCGTTTTTTTGTGTTGTCAACGATCAGTAAGTGACCTTCGAGAATCTATAACAATTTTAACAGAGGAAGCTGAGAAAACCGTTTTGACGTTAAGTAGCGCTAGCGGCTGACGCACATTAGGCTGCAATGAGATCAACGTAGTAAGTGCCCTCTCATGGTACTTCTTCTATACTTCAGTCGCTACTTTCAATTCGATATCTCAATGGAAAAAAAGAATACGAAGGGGGCGCGGTTCCTAACTTTCACGCGAAAGTAGAAATAATACAGCTGTAAGAGAAATAAGGATCTTAACTGGAGGGAGATGTTCATTCGGAACACATATATTGTTCTAGTTTCAGGCTTAACAATTCTATTAAAGTATATTCAGTATTGAATCAGAAATTTTCAGAGAAACGCCTGCAGGAACAGGTTTCAGTCGTTGTGGCTTCTATTTTATTCGTACTTGTCTTCGTGAGCCTTTTAAGGAGTTGGGACTCCTCTAATTGGGGTAAGTAGCCCAAATGAATTTTTTTGAATTTCTTTTTTGAATCATCGGTATCGCATACTTGGTATTCGATAAAAAATCAAGATTGTGTGCTTTTCATGCACAAAGAAACATATATAACTTGTAAATGTGAAATTATGCAAAGTTGCGAGCGTGCAACTGAGGAGTGGGGGGTTCAGAAACGAACCCTAAGCATGGATGTCGCTGGAGTCATCTGTTGCATTTGAGACGTGTGGTACCGATGACGGTTTTTTGCAACCACTTTGAATAGTATCTGTAATGGATCCCATCTTCGAGCACTTCCGTATGCACTGGTATTAAGGAGGGCTCTTGATCAGCAATCATTCTTGCTGGGGTAACAGAAGTCGCAGATCTGTACGAGCATCTTCGTCAACCACCGTGATTCGACCAATTCAGTCTTTGATGAGCATCGTCAGTTAGACATACATGACAGACACTATCTGATTCAGGATCAGTGTTGATCGGTGCAGTTTTGGGAGTAATGACTGCCGATTTTGCGTCTGGACTCGTGCACTGGGGAGCAGACACGTTCGGGAGCGTCGACACCTGGTTCGGGAAAGTAAGTCAACTCGGATCTTTCATCTATAAATTCTACCCTGTTTTTTTTTTAATTGAATACACTCATCGACATTCATTTGATATCAAGACATTTAGATGTTCATTCGACCATTTCGAGAGCATCACGTAGACCCGACCGCCATCACTCGACATGATTTTGTGGAGGTGAGTTCCTCGTCGCACCTGATTTTTATACCTTAACCTTGCAAAGAATGACGATCGCAGAAGATCTTAGCAAATGAGTAAGCCGGAATACCTTTGCAATATTTTCTTTCGCTAAGTTCCTAGAGCGACTTGACGTTGTCTGTCGCATGCTCTTCCTATGCTGAGTCCGGCAGTTGAAGTACCCTTCAAGGGAGGGGAGGAGTACAGCAGAAGGGGACCATGGTTCATTTCTTCATCTCACCACTGTTTGAGTGTTCGATTTTTCGTTTTCTTGCGTTCAACGCTGAATGTTGCTTTTCAGAATGTTGATTCACCGTCTTGGATAGTAGTGAACCAGCGTACCCTATTTGGTATCTTCCTATAGGATTGAGTCCTGGGCAGGTAGGGGCCCCCGGTAGCGTACATAGCTACAGAGTATAGAGTTAATAATGTTACCCTGGGGCACTGGATGATGTTTGTTATTAACTATCGCGAGGAAGCTTCAAAAATGTTTCAAACCCCTTCCCTATTAAGTTCAACTGCAAACAGGTTTCGCGTAAGCGTCGTCAGATTTGGCTAGCTCTCTTTCTTACTTGATAATCGATGTTACAAGCATAAAACCATGAACGAGGGTGGGAATTCTAGGTGAATTCACCATGTATCACAATGGCCGTTCCCGTTTGAACACTTTAGGCTTGTCACTTATACCG
Organism: Haemonchus contortus; assembly: GCA_000469685.2. NCBI lineage: Eukaryota > Metazoa > Nematoda > Chromadorea > Rhabditida > Trichostrongylidae > Haemonchus > Haemonchus contortus. The sequence goes on along the minus strand of LS997562.1, from coordinate 16,939,554 downwards.
GAATCGTCACAGGGGTATCAGCGGTCAAGTGAAGCCGTTATCATTCCTGTAGCTGAGAGTTTGAGCAGTTGAATAATAACTGCTCCGGCCCACCTTTTTTTAGTTCCAAGGCTAATGGTTCGAGATTCACTTCGTCGTTGCTTTCAATTTTGACGCAGCGATGATTGTAGTCTCTTGACTAGTTTTTTTTACATTTAGTATCCATTGTGACTGGAATTTTGTCATTTCATAGAACTCATTTTGATGTCAAGAACACGGTGAGTGGCAAGTTTTTTGGTCTAGGTGAACGGCGACAACTTTATGCTTTGCATCCCTAATCTTGCTCATGTCGTCTATCAACATTTCACAATGGATCAAGAAGAACTTCGACAGTGGGCCGCATTCCACTGGTACATCTTGCTGCTGGGGATTTACGTTGCAATGACGAACCAGGTAAACTTGTGTGAAGAAAACCATATTTCTAATCACTTAAACTCTAACTGTCACTAAAATCAAAAATGTTTTTTTTTACGAATTCGTTTCAGATTCACAAGTGGTCCCACACCTACTTTAATCTTTCTCGATGGGTAATTTTGCTGCAAAAGGCACACATCGTTCTACCTCGTTCACATCATAAGGTAAGCACTCCAGCCTGTTAGCTTCTTGACTTGCATTTCTAAACAATTAATCCGCCCTCTGAGGGTATGAAAATCAATTTATGAAGAGTTTTCGTGCTAGCTACAGTTTTGACAGAGACAGGAGCTCGCACGAAATAGTAGGTCCCAACAGAGACAGACCTTCCTAGGTGCCCATGATCAGTGGGTTGGAAAGCGACATTGATGGTCCCTCGTTGCTTAGGACGTCCGTTTGAAAGAATATCATGATCCATACTCCTTAGTAGTAACGGGTATCTGTGATGTGTAGCGCATCCTTTACAGCTTTCTTCTCCACAATGTCCTGCGAAATGTTGCCATACCGTGTTGTTTTCGGATTCTTGACGTCTTAGCCATTTCAGATACACCATATTGCCCCACATGCTTGTTACTACTGCATCACTACAGGATGGCTGAACTATCCTCTCGAGTACATCGGTGAGTCGCTTTCATAATCGGTAGATGTAACAACTCATGTGGACCATGATTGCTATGTACCCTTTTGGGATGCGCCACCCATCGATTTGCATTTTGAACCATAAGGCGTTCAAATCGGGATTCGGTTAATTGGGTCGTGTAGATTTAATAAGGGTTCAAGGTTTACTTCCACATTGCAAACGAACATCGCATCACTAAGGCTAGCATAAAAAAGGAAGACCTCCCTGCTCAATCCATCCCTATTTTCTTATAATAGAATGGCTTTATACTCAGAAAATTAGATTACTTTCTATCAGTGAATATCAAAAAAAGTGGTCTGAGCGAAAGACCTACTCTCATGAGGTGTACAAGATGGGTAACTCTCATGAGTCCCGGTAAGTATGGACTCTGGTTTGGTATAGATCACTTTCCTCGGGTCCGGGAACATCTCCCCGGAGACGGCGTCGCGCACGCCGCACCGCCGTGTATTGCAGGGTTGCGATGGAAGATTGGAGCGCGCAATTTGTGAGGTAGGGAGTCCTTTAATTATTTGAATATGCTGGCCGCTCCCTTCAATTCCAATGCGGTATTGATCGTTGCTAATATAGGAGGAGTCATTTTAATTAATCAAGTCTAATATACATAAAAACAAGAAAAAGAAAGGTAAAAACGATCGGAACCAATACAAAAGAAAGGCAACCAACGAAAAATATTGCGTCATATCGATTGGCGGGGGGCGGGATGAGAACGGTAATTGCAGTGACATTTGCCGCATGCCGCAAGGGAGAATGCCGCAATCGGGGACAAGTTCCGTTACCCACTTTCCTCCTATGACTGTTTTATGACAATAGTGAAGCTGCTTTTCAGGTTTTTTGTTTTATGACAATAGTGAAGCTGCTTTTCAGGTTTTTGGAGGAAGGCGGAATCGGTCGTGACAGCTTTGACGGGCATGAAACCAAGAGAGGACGACTTGAAGTGGGCAAAAAAACTCCATTAAGCTCGGGCTACTGCGAAGGCACAATGATTCCCACTACGCTTATGATGATCGCTCTTAAAAATTAATATCGCCGGTGTTGAAGTGGTATTACGCCATAGTGACGAATGGTTCTCTGACGCCAACGCTCAATTCTGAAGAGCATCTACTTTTTAGTAACACGTAGTTAACATTAGGTGGCTCAGCGTTGTATCGTACTCTCACATATCAGTCATGCCTTCTACGAAGTCAACAGTAATTACTGCTTTTAACACCTTTTCACTCCACCTAAAAGTTACTCAGATACAGAGAATTCCTTTCTTTGTATTGTTCAATATATGGTCGAATTACTGTTCTGTTATATCTTCGTTCGGTATATCTCAATTTTTCTTGCTTTGAAGTAATGCCAGCACGTGGTTCTGTGTATAATAATCATTTCCCTTGTAATAAATTCAGCAAAAAAAAAGATCACAAGCAGAATAAGTCTGTTGAAGCTCTTCGACCTACTGAATACGGATAGGGTTCGCCGTGGTGGCACCGTCTATGATAGTACTGTAATGATAGTCTAAGGTATTGTGTGTAGGAAGTCTACGAGTTCACAGATGTTGCTGAATGAAAGGGTAGGAAGTAGATGGTTCTCCCAGTAGTGATAATTCGGTTGTTTTTGAAATTTTCGTTAATTACCAGTTGGGCTACGCATGCTAATGC
>LS997562.1:16869324-16934324 GCA_000469685.2 Haemonchus contortus | reverse complement strand
GTAAGGGTCTGTTACGGTCGACGTTTCGAACAGATCGTTGTCTTCAAGGACCTGGTCGGGCAAGTCACAGGTCAGGAGTTCTAAACTCCTGACCTGTGACTTGCCCGACCAGCCAATAAACACGCTAGGCTAGTTGCAGCAATTCCCGGGAATTCGGCCCAATGATACACCATTAACGACCGTGAGAGAAGAATAACGCCGTGAGCTCAGAGCTCACAAAAGGAAATGAATGGCAAAAATTGACTTGTTATGGCCGAGCGCTCATTTTGGTCAGCCTTGGATTTTTTGCGCAAGTGTAACGTCTTCAGTGTCTTTCTAGGGGTGGAAGCGTTACGTATCCGGGCGAAAAATCCAAGGGTGAACGACCAAAATGAGTGCTCCTCCATAGCATCTAAACCCTTGCCATTCATTCCTTTTTGTGAGCTTTGAGAACATCGCATAATTCTTAAACTACGATGGTCTACGGTGACTCATTGGTCACTTGTTGGTCACGTTATCGAGTGGGAAATCAGCGTTGGTGAAACCGCAGAAGGTTGGTTACTTCGTTGGGATCTTTTGACTTTCGAGATTCCGGGATTTGTTGGAACTAGCCCAAGTTTGGGCGCTTGGTCGGATAAATCGCAGGTTAGGAGCATTAAACTATTCTCACTTCCTTGAAAACAACGGTTTGTTCGAAATGTCGACCGATAGAGCGGTTCAGCCATAACAAACCTGTACAGCAGGGCAGTATAGAACTATGTAGAAAGCCCAAACTCCAAGAAAACCGTACGTGGATGTTATTTTGCGAATTTTTTCTACAAGGTAGGAAAGCTACTCACTCTTCATCGCAAGCGAAATCTTGTAATGACCAAAGCCAACCAATTATTCAATTTTATTGACAACCAGGGCACCGTCATAAGACAATCGATTTTTGCTCTTTATAAAACAGTGTTTAATGAATTGCTTGAAATACATAACTACATCGCTTAAATTGCTCTTCTTGCCTTCTTGCAGAAGAAAGTAGTTACTTATCCGTTCCCTCCTGTGCGCTTTCTATCGGCACTTGACCCAGATTTCGTGGAGTAGGGGCTGCTGGTGTGGCGCCGGATGCGTTTACACTTTCTCCGTTAGACGCATGACCTCTGCCCGACGGCATTTCCACGTTTCTCTCAGAGTCTTCTACCGTCATCGTCTGCGTTTGGGCGGCTAGATAGTCTTGTAAGACCTTTTTAATCTGTAATGCAGGTTTCACAAAGGAATTATAGGGTGAACAAACGTTATTGGACATACACCCTCTTCTTGATGCGCTTTCATTACTTTCATTGACTGTTCGAACTCAGCCCTTTTCTTCTTTTTCATCTTCTGAAAAAAATCCAAGGAGTACACGACTGAATGTTGGTGATAGCCTGCTCAGCGTGTGATTAATTTTTCAAAGCATTGTTTTAGCTCTAATAGTGATGATTGAAAAAACCTTCAGATGTTCGATTCTTAGAAGTCAGCCGCGATAGTTTTCAACTATCGAGGCTGACTTCTAAGAATTTTCAGGCCATTAAAATGGATCTTCAACTTGAGGAGAAAAGAGCATTTTTGGCCTCTTTTTTTACAGTTTGAACATTCTGCCATATGCAATATACTACATTTTTGAGAAAAGACTTTTTTCCACGCGATGGAAATTCCAATTCCAAAAAGGATTACTTTTCTCCTGCGATTTGAAAGTCGTCAATACGGAAATACTCCTTTCGCTTCGAATGATCAGCTGAGCACGATAAAGAGGGACTAAACAGTTATTGCAAGATTCAAGGTCCACCAAAAAAGAAAACAGGCGGAGAAAACAGGATACTCCAACGCTCTTACAGATAATCACTTTTGCTGGATAGAAGGAGCTTCCTAAAAGCAAGTCTATGTTGACTCGAACCTAATCTAGGAGATGAAATAGTATATTATGATGCAGATCAGTGCAAAAATGACGAAGAAAGCGGGAAGGCCGGCCGATTTCAAGTAATGCAAGTCTCTAAGAAAGAAGTGGAAAAGAGTTCTACAATGTTGTCCATGATCGTCTGAGTGTCTCTCACATAAGCGTACTATTCGTTGACGTCCGTGAATAGAACAGCCTAAACAAGGCCGCTTTGGGGTGTATAAGTCGGACAAGCCACTTTAGAAGCCGTCCATTTGAGAGCGGCTGTTTTCAACTTGTCAACACATGCTATCATTGGGGCCACAGCTTGATTCCGAAGGCAAAACTCGGAACAATCTTCACCGCGAACAGTGCCTTCAATTAGGTGATTTATGTTTCTGGCAATCGCAAGTCGTTGTATATTTATTTATTTATTTATGCGTAGTGAACGCGCTACACCATGTCAGTAATAAGCTGGAGAGGTTGACCTAGTAAGGTGATTTAAGAATTAAGAAACAACAAAGAAACAACAAAGGAAAGTTGGAAATAGAAATCCAATAATGAGTAAATCATGACTAAACGACGCCTGAGTAGGTCGAGAAGATGAAATAGAGTGCCACAAAAGTCGCAAATTTGCCAATCAGGTGGACCGGTGACTGCTTCAAAACAGTGTAGCACTTAGAGATAAGCGGGAGACCTTCGCTGCATTGAAGTAACGTGGTGAAACGTTTCGACTAATAGTAATAGGCCACATACGCACTCAATAGGCCACTACGATTCTGAATGGAAGTCGAGTGCGGGGGCGCATCCCTCAGACGGGATTGATTAACGCCAAAAACTTTATCCTTTTAACTTTATGTTTCTGGCAACAGCAAAGCCGACTGGTAGCGGTTCTTGTACCCGAATTTCCGCAGCTAACGGCGATGCCTTCGCTTTGCTATGACTACCATAGACCGGGTCGAAAACTCAAATTTTCTCATCACAGGCTGCGACTACTACTGAACGATCGATTCTCATCGTTCGAATTTTCTCTGAGTTGTTGATGGCGACCGACAATTCCATGAATGAATATGAAAAGAACAGAAGCATGGAAAGTTGGAAGAAAGGTTTGGAATAATGACATTCATCCGACAAAAGAGAAACGACTCGGTCTGTTCCTGGGTCTAACAAAGATGATGTACACACGATTGAGTGGTGCTGCATCCTGTTGACCAACCAGGGTGATCCGCCCACACACCGACATGCCCAACTTTGATAGCGATTGGAAAGCATTCTACATTCAATAGCAGCAGTTGCAGAATTCAGAGGGCACAGGGTTTTGGAGGAAAAAGTGAAGGCTTGTCCGCGGTCGGTCTGCATAGACAGTGATTGTCAGAAGGTCTTCTGTGGGACTATTGCACTGAAGAAGTCATTTGATTGTTACAAGATGAATCCTCAGTCGTAACGGATCAGCTGGTTCGGCTAAAATTCCGAGATTTCTCGATCTCGCTCGCGATGAGGAAGCCTGAAAAATTGCGTCGACCTTCAAGAATTCTGCTACAAAAATATGCGCGAACGCTCTTCCATGTAGGTTTCATTTGACGGTTTTCGACGACTATGTTTACTATTTCCCGAAAACGGTGGGCAGATTCCGAGGAATATCGGATCAAGATGGCGTAATCGCATGCTCTGTAAACCTCTCCACTGAAAAAGGAAGAGGGAAACCATAAACTACAGCTGAAGTAGCTACCGTAAGTCATGGCAAGGTGAAACGATAAAAAGCGAGATCTTATTCCGGTATGCTTTCGGAAATTTTATATTTTATCACACTTTTCAATTACTTTTCTTCATTTCCAATACTAACCTCGTTCAGAAGACATTTACCAGGTCAATCCAAAGTAGCAGATATAGATTTTGAAACAAGCTCACCGTCTTCTTTTTCATTTTCCTTTTTCTCTCGTGACGTTTTTCATCCTTGATCATCTCTTTATAAAGTCGCATCTTCTCTTTACTACGTTTTCGCTCTATTATGAAACCAATAACGATGCCTACTGCGCACAGTATTACAAGTACCGCCACGATTGCTATGATAATAATTGTCATCGTACGGTCATCGATCCCAGGTTCCCTGTAAATTCCCTCATTATTTCAAAGGATGATAAAATAGAAGTCTTTGGAACACTATCTCCTATTCTCTATTAAAGGCATAGTTAACGATAAAAGTGGTTCCTAAGATTTCTCTATAGTATTATATGAATTTGGCTCTCCCTCGTACCATACCTGCCGCTACAAAGTCAAAAACGTTCTGGATAGAACACGGTAAGGGGCCAAAGAATACATGTGTGAATGCCACACCCACAGTAGACGAGTTCCAGCAGCTTTGCTGAGGTTAGACTGTCTTTCACTATCTCGAGAGAGTGGGAAGTTCAAGCAACTTTTCATAACATATGGCGACAGTTAAAGGCAGTTTCGGAATATTTCGGCTTGGTGCCATCTCTTTAAGCAATGAGAGTGAGTCAATCTCGTCCGAACTCCCCTTACATGCCATCATCGTCAGGCGATCTCCACTTCCACTTCTTTTAAAAAGCCTTGGAGTAGGCATTTTCTCGCTTTCTCCGCCACCGATGTACTCTTCTATATCAACATTTCTACTTTTTTACCTTGAAAACGTACCTCAAAATTACTCGAATCCAATTAATCAAGTGAACTGTGCCTTTGAAAAATTTGAATAACGCAGCAGATACACATATATCCATAAATAATGGGCTAGGATTTCAAGGGTCTTTTTTTGTCAGTGTATGAATGTATGTATGTGTATGTTGCCCAGGTCAAAAATCACATCTACCTTCTAAATCGTTGGAGTACGTGAAGAAATGTTCTCAGGCTAGAACACATCTATCCTTCGTGGGATAGCCAGTCACCGAAATGAGCTGGACCTATCTCATAGATCTACACCAGGTTGAAGAACATTTCAGAGTACGGTAAAAAAAATAATTAGAAGTCTGAAAAAGGGCAGACGTAAATTTTTCATGCTAGTTGAACTGAATCCCTGATCCTCATTTCACCTTCAGGGAAGGGTAATAATGATGAGTGTAGGACTTCCCCATGCATTGTCTACACTTCTAGGTGCTTATTACATCTTTTTGCTTCATGAGTCACGTAATCGGTTAAGTAGTGTAAGAGCAGTATGCTTCAGAAGTGGTTCATGAATGTGAAAAACATTCAAAAGGATGGACTCGGATATGATTAGTCATTCCTATCCTTTCAAACTGCAGTGCAGGGAGCAGTCCATTGTTTCCGAATACCGTATATGATGCATCGTATCGCATAGTAAAAATTTTCTACAGCTTCTATAGATAAACTTTTATGTTCCTTATGGTTAGCGAGGGTTGCAGTCAGTCAGTGAAAGGTATAAAAGCTAGCTCAGCATACATTCCATAAAATTTCGAAATAATATCATGCATAAGAGATGCAAACCCTGATGCTGCGCGTTCCATTGCTTCACCTACTGCGACATCGCTTCATATCTGCTTCACCTCGCGACTTGCTCTCGATACTTGCTAGACAGAATCCCATACTACATGGAAACATGCTCCCGCAATCTCGTTTTCAGAATCGTTTCGCATATTCGGAGAGTGGGTTTGACAACAGCGTCTAAAAACACTCATGAATGTATACAGGGTGTCCCAAAATTATTGGCGCCCAAATTCAGAAATTTTTAAGATAGAAATAATATATCGAATTCACATATCCTGTTATTGATTAGTTGCATAAGAAGGTTTCCTTGCAATATGCATGGTTACTGATGTGGAACTCCTAATATCTTTCAGATGGAGGAGGCTCATTCATTGCCACTTGCAATCATTGACACGCGCGAGGTGGAAGGGCATTATGAAATTCCTTGAGATTTTTATAGTAACTGTATAGGAGGTTATTAAACGATACAGAAAAAAAGCCTGAGTCAGAGGCAAACCAAGATTTGTAGAAAGGTAGAATGTTCCTGAAGATAGGACTATTAAAATGGTCCGCATGCCAATCGGTCGGGATCCTGGGTGACCCATCAAAAAAAAAGTCAACGGGCACGGCTTACAGGAGCTATCGAGATGGGAGAATGTCCTGCAGAAGTTTCACTGCCGTTCCTATCGTATGCAGAAATTTCGCTTCAATTCCGATCTCAACAGATACTGCCGGCCCAAAAATGCAGAAAGCCGAAAGCGATGACACGCAACCCTTCGTCGTTTTCTCTGGTCAAAAAATTTTTTTAAGATAAAGCCATTTCTCAACAACCAAAACTTTCGCGTTCCGGAAAGAAGGCCTAGCGTGTAATATCTCACAAAAAGTTGCTATCAGAATAGTACAATGATGTTTTCCGAGGAAATCACTGGCAAGGGTAAGCCGCTCATGGTTTCTTCGGTGCAGGCATGAAAATTGACCAAGACCAGTACTCAAACAGCGTACTGATGGAAGTAATGAAGCAATGATCCGACTGCGTTTCCTGAGACATCTCGTAGTCCTTCCAGCAGGGTGTTACTCCCGCCCAAGTTAGGTTAGCCAAGCTTGCCCGCGAGTGGTGCCGACGACAGCTGCCCGACTTCATTGGTGAAAAGGAATGGTCATCCTATTTTCCAGAACTTGACTCACTTGACTTCCAAGAATGGTCTCCGATTAGAAGAGGACCTGTCGAGTTTGCATTCCCAGTTTGTAGTCCTAGGATGCAAAGGCTGAAGAAGGGCTGGGAAGAAATGGAGGATACCTGCGTGCCACAGACGATCAAGTCGGAGTAAACTTTGACTTCTATCCGCGCTCATAGGGGATATTTTCAAAGGCGACTTTAGCATGTTGTAGCACATAGTGTTAGCTGACGTGCATAGAGATTCCATCGTCTTTCGCAGCTGAGAAGTTTGAAATATATTGCCATAAATCGGCGCAAATAATTTTGGGACACCCTGTACATCTACTCTTGAATGGCCAGTGCGATCGAGCATCCATCCTTAGTAAGTCCACATAAGTTACCCCGACAGCGCAAGATCGAACGGTGATGCCAGTACCGCTACGACTGTCCCCTCATACGCAACACAGCCTTCGTGGTCTCTTACGACATGGGCGCCCTATCTCCCACCTGAGCTGAACCAGCTCTGCAATAGAAATGGCGAAATGTTCATCAGTTGTTCCGGTTCCACAGTGGGCTGGGTAGCATTTCGATTGAAAGCGCAATGTCAGATAGCCACAAACTAATTCGGATATGCTTTGGCTCACTAGCAAATTGCAATATTTGTATTTGTTGCTCCTTGCTCATGTGAATATCTCGGGTCAAGTTTCCAGCGTTCCCAATTGATATCTCTCATTTTTCACATGTAGACATCAAACAGTGTTGTAATGGAGCCGCATCTGAGCTCTCTGGATTAGATGAGCTTCCCATAGATGTGAGGTGAGAATAGTATGTGCTTTTCTACGGTGTTAGACGTCATTAGAAACAGTCTCACAAGTGCAGTAGCGATCCGAGTATTGTCTAAGAATTCCTCCGCCCTCACTTCAGAAGGTATGTCTCAAAGGTTTCGGAATCTTCATCCACTTTTGTAATTATCATGGGCAAATGATTGAAAAAATAGATGAACAGCATAATGGTCATCTTGTGGGATTTCCCCTCGAACTCTTCGGCACGATTTAACACCGAGTCGACTGTTCGTTCCACAAGGTCGGCAGAAGTTAGATTAAAGCGCAACGGATACGCTACCCTACGCTGATACCTATCATTGCACTAAAGTTATTGTTTACAAGTCAAAGAAAGTGAGATGAAGAGTAATTTGTAACAGCAATTCAGATCGACCCACTTTGTCGTTGAATCTGCTGCCAACGTCGTCAATGCGCCTACTGCACTCGTAGCAGATGAAGTAGCTGGAACAAATGCTGATCGAGACTTAGACGGTAACAAAACTAAATAGTGGGGCACCAAAGGTAGCAAAACTAAATCGTAGGGCACCAAAAACTCTTTTTACTTTTGACTGACATGTATGCATATCTGCTTCAGCCTTTCCAAGATGTTGAACTTTATAGGGCTAATGGTTCGGCGAGTTCGCCTTTATCAAAGCCGAAAAGTCGAAAAACCATCGAGAATGACTCTATAAGAAAAGGATAAAAGGATAAAGTTTTTGGCGTTAATCAATCCCGTCTGAGGGATGCGCCCCCGCACTCGACTTCCATTCAGAATCGTAGTGGCGTAATGCGTGCGTATGTGGCCTATACAATGACTTGCGGTGGCCAGCCGATGTACAAGTCAGTGCTTTTATCCTCCCAGACGAGTCTGGTACCAATTCACCGACCTCGGAGGGATGGAAGGCTTGGTTGGCCTAGGCGGGCATCGATCCGGGATTCGAACCCCTGACCGTGCGTGTGATATAGTGCGCCACTTGCCACTACACCACCTCCGCCCGACTCTATAATACGGCGAGATAAACAGTTCTTTAGACTAGAGAGCCCGCGAACCCGGTATACAAGGGTGGTCGATCTAACGCTCCGGCGATTTAGATCAAGGTGAGTCCCTTGTATACCGGGTTCGAGGGGTCTCTAGTCTAAAGAACTGTCTCGGGGTTATCTCGCCTTATTATAGAGTCTACGGATCTCCTTCACTGAGTTCTCTCTCACTGAAGGATCCCCAGCCGGTTAGTGACGAGGCTACGTAGGGCGTCCCCAGGTGGCGGATAGGGGAATTAATCGCCGACCAAAAGTCACCGGTACTTGCCCAGAGACGCAGGTGGATTCAGGGGATGGACTCCTTGATTCTGCTGTGCTGGGTCGATATACCCTCTGTTCCTCGCAGGTGATCCACGCATACGTGTGTGGAGAGTCTGTGGGTGCAGTTGGTATCCTGCCCATCGACTCGGCCAAAAGCTTGCATTCGAGTGACGAACAAGTCACGCTGGGAAGTATCTGGGAGGCGATTCGGGGCCGCCTCCAAAAACAAAGCCCCTTGTCCAACCCCCCACGTCAGAGCCTGGCAAGCTACGCGATGGGTTCTTTCTCTCACCGCCAAAAACAGTAATAAAAATGGGCCTCATTCCCCTGAACCTGAGGGAGCCCCCAATACGGCAGCGTTGGGTAGGACCGCTCGGGAGAGGCTGCTAAAATCTCAGGGCCAAAACAGGCTGCCCAAAAGGAGAAGGACTAAGATGGCGATCTGTACTTTCAACGCACGGACGCTTGCATCGGAAGCGTGTATAGAAGACCTGATGATGCAAGCTAGGAAGATCAAGTACGACGTCATCGGACTGACCGAGACGAGAAGGCATCGCCCGCTGCACGCTATATTTGAGACTGGAGAAGAACTGTTCCTTGGAACATGCGACAGTAAAGGCGTCGGCGGCGTAGGTGTCCTCGTCAACACGCACTTGGCCATGAACATCGATTCGTACGAAAGCTTAACAACCCGAATCGGACGTTTACGATTAAGAAGATGTGGCTCGACCCCAGCTCTCACCATCTTCGTTGCTTACGCACCAACATCGAGCTACGAAGAAGAGGAGTTGGAATCGTTTTATATGGATCTGGAGAGGCTCTACAGAGAAGACCACACTTTCTTCAAGGTCATCGTCGGTGACTTTAACGCCAAGATTGGCCCCAGAAGAACGGCTGAAGAGCTTCACATCGGGACTCACGGAGTGGAATGGAATGAGCAGGGTGAAAGGCTGTCCGAGTTTATCATGACGACCCACACCATCCATGGTAACTCGCAGTTCCAGAAGCCCTCTCATTTAAGATGGACATGGGAGTCACCTGGTGGACAGTTCCATAATGAAATAGACCACATCATTTTCAATCGGAGATTTTGCCTGACCGACGTCGCTGTTGTTCCGAAGTTCTACACGGGATCGGACCATCGTCTCCTCCGCGCTAGATTCTGCTTCTCAGTGCGTGGGGAGAGAGCTATGAAGTTTCGGAAACGAAGCCCCAAGACCTCCATCAACTGGGACCACTTCGCTTCCCTTGCGAATAAATGGGAAGATTCCGTTATCGACAACATCGATGATGAGTACAACCGGCTCGTCGAACACCTTCACGATAGCGCTAGAAAAGCTGAGAGTCCACAAGTAGCCAAGAGACGACTCTCTTCGAAGACTCTCGAGCTGATACGCCAGCGTGGAATCGCGCGAGCTACAGGCAATTATCAACAAACGTCCGAACTTGCGAAGCTATGCAGAGAAGCGATAAAGGAAGATCTGAAAGAGAGAAGAGCAGCAGTCATGGACGAAGCCGCCGAGGCCGGAAAGAGCATTCGCAAAGCCCGACGGAGCTTCGCCAACTACAAGACCAAGATGACCTCCCTTCGTCGTCCTGACGGAACCGTTACTGCATCCCGGAGGGCAATGGAGAAGGTCATCTACGACTTCTACTCGGATCTCTTCGACAGTCACGTCTACCTGCCTACTCACCATCTTAGGCAAGACGAATATATCGCTCCTTCGGTTCTCCCTTCCGAAATACGACATGCCATCAAGTCGATGAAGAACTGTACAGCGCCCGGTCCCGATAGGATCAAACCAGAACATCTGAAGAGTATACCACAAGTCATCATCAAAACTCTGGCTAGGCTCTTCACGCGGTACCTGTCGGAATGCAAAGTGCCCACGTCGTGGAAAACTAGCAAGACTGTATTGCTGTACAAGAAGGGAGATCCAGACGATATTGGCAATTATCGCCCAATCTGCCTGCTGTCCGTAATCTACAAGCTTTTCACTCGTGTCATCCTAAACAGGATTGGCAGAATATTAGTGAAGGACAGCCATGCGAACAAGCAGGGTTTCGGAGAGGGTTCAGTACAATCGATCATATCCACACCCTAACAAGGCTCATTGAAGTATCGCGAGAGTACAAAATGCCGCTGTGTCTTACGTTCATCGATTTGAAGAAAGCCTTTGACACTGTTGAGACAGAAGCGGTAATCGAAGCCCTGGGCAACCAGGGTGTTCCTACTCAATATATAAGGATTCTTCGTGAGCTCTACGACAACTTCACGACCAGGATTTCACCATTCTACAAGGAAGTCATTATCAACGTGAAGAGAGGTGTTCGGCAGGGCGATACCATATCGCCCAAACTTTTCAGTGCCGCTCTCGAGAATATCATGCGTCATTTGGAATGGGAAGACTTGGGAGTGAAGGTCGACGGCCGCTATCTACATCACCTCCGCTTTGCAGACGACATCGTTCTCATAACACCGAACATCGAGCAGGCGGAACGAATGCTGGCCGAGTTTGACAATGCTTGTGGAAAGATCGGATTGAGACTGAACTTAACGAAGACGATGTTCATGAAAAACGGTTTGGTACCTGATGCTCCCTTCACGCTAAACGGAAAGAATATCTCCGAATGCTCTAGCTATGTGTATCTAGGTCGGGAAGTCAACATGATGAACGACCTAGCTCCGGAGCTGTGCAGAAGGAAACGCGCTGCGTGGGGAGCATTTAAGAATATCGAGGGAGTAGTGAAGAAGACAAAGAACATCCGGCTCCGCGCTCACCTTTTCGACACTGCTGTTCTTCCTGCTTTGACGTACGCCTCAGAGACTTGGACTCTACGAAAGCAGGACGAGCATGCTGTCAGCGTTGCTCAACGCGCTTTGGAAAGGACGATGCTCGGAATTTCCCTATACACGCAAGTGCAGAAGGGAATCCGGAGTTCCGAGCTCCGTCAACGAACGAAGATCAGGGATGCCGTTGACTACGCCAAGAAATCGAAGATCAGGTGGGCCGGGCACGTTATGCGATATAGTGATGGCCGTTGGACCAGGGTGGTTACTGACTGGATCCCTCGGGACATCAAACGAACTCCAGGAAGGCCGCCAACGAGATGGTCAGACTTCTTCACGAAAGCTCTGAACGAAAGGAATGTGAATCCTCGTGTCCCTGGAACGATTCATTGGACCACTCTGGCTCGTAACAGGGACGAATGGAGACGTTACTGGCGCCCGCTCGAGGAAATCGATGATCAACGGGACGACAGGTGACAGGTGATTATAGAGTCAGTCTCAATGATTTTTCGACTTTTTAGGCTCTGACGAAGGCGAACTCGCCGAAACGTTAGCCCTATAAAGTTCAAAATCTTAGAAAGGCTGAAGCAAATATACATACATATTGCTCGAAGGTCATGCTAAGATTAAGAGAAAGTCGATCATGGTATATTCTTTTTACTTTGGTTTCCAACTTCTCTCTTGCTTCAACATCGCCATAGCTATTTTTGTGATAATCGCGATCTTGTGTCACACGAGGTTTTTAGGTAGAACAGTCCATTCTGTTCAAACAAATTCAAATAGTTCAAACTGTTCCACTTAAAGAACTAGTGGGGCACAAGATCGTAATTATCACAAGCAACTTTTACTATTTTTCCTATAGTTCGAAAACGAAGTCACTGAAAGGTGTGAGTTGGAAGTGTAATTAGTTTGGGAAGGGATGAACTTTTGTGTAGGAATGTATCCTCTCCTGATGAAGATCTTGGAATCGGATGTGGGCCTGCACCAATTCATCTCGTTTTCGTGTGCCCTTTTTTCCTGCAGTGTTCTGCTGTGCATCAATTTCCTCTATTTTGATGCACAAACGTTACCAAGGCGGAGGTCAGCACATCAAAGAGAATGGAAGTTTCTGAGAGAATAGCCTTACATTTTTGAGGACTTTAACCATTTGCACTTCGCCTACTGATTTTTGCCATAGCCTTAGAACTGCACAATATGGAGAGTAACCTTCCTTACTGCGATAAATTTTTTCAAAGGCTGCAATTCGTGCTGGCATTGTCTGTGATTTTCTCCAACCAGCTGTTAAATAAAGAAGTTCTGACTCAGCCCAACCAATTTACGCATATACTCCCATCCTGCAGAGTGTGAGATAAAACAGCGCAAAAAGATGAGAGTGGGTGAGCTGAGAGTGCGCAGAAAGCTGCCTATGAGTGGAGTACGGTCTTGCCACCCATCATAAGGTTCCATCCTGCCCCCTGTACTGATATGAACACCTATTTTGAAAGCTCTCGGTCCACGGGGACAGGAGTAATGAATTTCCGGTCAGACAAACACACACACACATACATACACACAGCAGCAGCAAACACACTTAGTCGATTATATAAGTAGGATAACACATAACACCGAGTTCATTTCTTGACATACTGGCTTTGTGATGGGTGCAACCTCACCTCCAACTACATTTTCATCCATGAATGAGGGCGTACAGCTGCGGCGGGGTTCAACTTCTATACGAAACCAGACAGTGATTTGGTTCTTTTCGTAGTTCAACGCCTATTATTACCCCTTATCACTGATATCAACTTCCTATGCATCTACGATCCCGGTACTCCACATGGCCCACCGAATTTCCAAAGTCAGACTGTTGATGGGCTGAGGGTAAGCGACCGCGAGCCCCCTGTAATTCTTTGTCAGTGGTAATCAACTGCTATCAACTTCCAACGCACGCAATTCACGAGATATCGCACAGCTTACCATATCATCATTGTTAACAAGAATCGCGTCAGAAGTCGATGCCTTTTGTCTTGCAAGACTTCTAACCAATTCGCATTTGTTGCTATCAGTGTCTTCCATTTTGAGTGTACGCGTCCTGCCTTCAGTACTCTTAGAGATTGAAATCCTTGAGGTCAAAAGGAACGAAAGTGATAAATTCCTGCTTAAACATGCCCACATACACATACACTCACCCCACACATGCACATACACACATGCGCCAAAGGCATGACAGACTTCTATCACACATACACATGTATATGTATATGCTCCACATACATGGGTGTGTGTACATTCGTGCGATTCCATCAGCGCGCGGCAAATTGCGCGGCGAAATTCGTGGCGACCGGAACGATTCTGGCGTCTATTATTGGGGCACAAACTTGAAATAGAATAGTTAAGTAGACTCAGCTGGCACTAGTAATCTACTCTATTTGAAATTTGGGCCCCAATAATTGGCGCTGCAGTCGTCGAAATCGTTATGAATTTCGCCGCGCAATTCGCCGCGCGCAGTCCGAATCGCACGAATGTACCGTCCCACCCCCCCCCCCCCCCCTCCCTTCGCCCCCACACACATACCTACACGCACAAACCTACATAAATACTGCGAAATTCCTAGGAGGCGCCCACATGATTAATTACATATGAATAAAAGGATAGTATAGAGACTCCAGCTTATCGAATTCGATAACTGAAGCTGACAAGGCAAAGTTGATAGGTAAGACGGCGCTTGTCACTGAAATTACTACAAAGCGAAGTGAGCGGTATTTAAATACACGACGGATACAATGCTCAAATAATGGATCGGTTGGAAGCCTCGAATTGCTTTCTAGTCATCAATAAGGCTTCGCAATGCAAGCGTTAGAAAGGTGTTCACAACACAGTGAGACATCTGTTTCTAACTTGACTCTGAATAATGCACAAGGCGTCCTGTGACCTCACATAAGATTACTACAGGGAAGGGAGTTGGGCGCAAAGATATCTCACCCATGCTTCGACCGTTTCTTGAGTAGACAACCTGTGAATTGAAGCATACTGCAGCTTCTTATGAAGTAATATAACAAAAAGATTTTTCCCAACGGCTTATTGGATAACAATGACTATCTTCTCTGCATCCTCAGTTTCGTACCTCTAATTTATGAATCAGTAACATGGTGTGTCTATCAGTCCATCCGTAGAACGTTATGTTTATGTATGGAAAACGTCCTGCAATTCCTTCTTATACTAGGTGTGTGCTCTAATTATCGCCGCCAAACTCAAGAGAACGTTGCGCAAACCATGTTAGAGGATCACTTGTGAAACCTGTCTTATTGTGCAGAATAGAGTATTGGCTACCTTCTAAAGGGCGAACAGATCAGTTTTTCTCCAAAGTCCGGTTGCTCTTAAACCGACTGGTCATGGAACGTGATAAATCGTTGTAAATCGTCAGGGTGATACATTGTTACATCTTGTGTGTATATTTTTGTGCAAGCCTCCGAGATTGATCGCTGGATGGCTCTATCTTCGGAACGACAAAGTGGTTATAAACGCCCACCGTGTGCATATTTCAAGAGCTGGGTAGTCGAGTAATTTCTGCTGCTAAATGGAATAACAACAGAACGTTATTCTTCGCTTAACCATCGGCACTTTCATATTCCTGGGCCTGCATGCGACGAGAGCGGTGCACTACATTCGCTCTGCCTGCCCCTCCTCCCTTCATTTCCTATCCACTTTTTTTTGGAAGAATTCATTTCACTGCGCTGTTTAGTGTGACACTTAAGCTGTCCATTTCTATTTCTTCAGTGGTTGCCACCTCTACAGGGAACCATTTTCTACAATTTCCTGTTACTACAACGAGTGTTCTGGAATGATTTCTCTTCATCTATTCCATGTCGCGGTGTGTTTTTGTCACGCAGCAGTGGGTTCACCTATGCGAGCTGGTCTTTGAGAACGCAAGACGGATAGCTGGACGGACCTGCGTGGGAGAGTCGATGTAATAACCAAATCCAGACGGGTTGCGGATTCAGTGAAGACGGTCATAGCAACCATCATGACTGGGTTGAACTTGCTCCGCACAGAAAATGCCAACCTCATGCAGGAAATCGGGGAGCTCCGTGATAAAAAATAGTCTAGCTGCTGATGTAGGGATTGAGAGCGTTCATTTTAATTCTTGTCCTAGTCAAGGTACTTGGGATGTTCCTATCAAGCTGCTAGCTCTGATCAGAATATATCATACTTTGAAGCTGGAAGATACGTTCGATTGCTTCATGTGGTCTGCCTGAGTCTGGTTCTACTAGTGATGCCTTTTTGCTAAAATTTTAGAGTGTTTGTAATATAATTGATGTTCCTGGAATTGAATTCGATCCTATATCTGTGTACAGCATGGGATAGGCTTCTGAAGAGAATTGTACTTTAGTGAAGGTAGCTTTCCCATCACGCATGTTTCAACGTAGTGCTGTGTTGAGAGCACCTCGCCTGCGCTTCTACACTGTGGGAGGGATTTTCCTTCGGGAATCTCTCCTCAGAGAGGAGAGGGTGAGAAGGCGAAGTGTTAACGAAGGGGTGCCATAAAATCCCTCAGGATTGGTAGTTCCTGCTCTGGGGAGTACTGGGCTCCACTTCCTAATGCTCCTAATTTGAATGTTGTTAAACAGGAAAACCGGCGTGTTTTCCGCGGTTTTGTAAAAGATTCCCCAAGCTTTGGTATCGAACTCTACTTTCAGGACTGTCTCGAAAAACCCAGGCTACAATGATATACGCGACTCAGACCCAGCCATAACATGGCGTTATTTTGAGTTCTTATGACATTCTCAGGGTGACCGAAAGGCGGGAGTAGAAGTTATCTTATCCTTGCATGCCAGGCTTGCCCTACCGCTAGTTCCGAGGAATCGGTCACGATGCTTATGAAGTATCAGACGGCTAAAAATCAGCTCATGTGGCTACGTTTCTCATTGATAGAGCCCCTCGCGTGCGCTAGGGGCTCTAGCCATGAGAAACGGAGCCACATGAGCTGATTTTTATTATAAACCTTTATCGGATTTACGAGTTTCCCCCGTGGACGGAGTCTGGTCCTGCCACCATAAGTGTTCCCATCCTGTCGCCTGTACTCCTACCAAGTTCGAACTTTCTAATACCATGAGAACAGGAGTTATGAATTTTCGCCCAAACCCCGCTCCTCGTAGGCGGAGTCTGGTTCTGCCACCCACCATAAGTTTGCCCACCATGGCGCCTGTATTCCTACCAGTTTTGAACTTTCTAGGCCCATGGGAACTGGAGTCATGGATTTTCGTATATAGATGTAGGAAGGGATGTGAGCTTCGAAGCACGCTCCGCCCATTGTGTGCGGGCCTCCGCTGACATCATTTATGCTGGAGACACCTTCGACAATGCTCCTCCCACATCAACATTTTCATTCTCTGCTGGTTTTCTCCAAACCGAGTAATGAATGTTTTCATAAAACATTGTATTTTTGGAGAACGCCCCGCCCATTGTGGATGGGTCTCCCGGTACGATCTAACTTACCGATGACACCTCTAGCCACCTTCAAACCCCAGTTTTGAAGCCGTCTTGTGACTGAATTTGAAATCATGGTCCTCAGTACAGCGCATTTCGACGCACGCCACGCCCATTGTGGGCGGGGCTCCGCCAAGCTGATGTGTGCTTTATACTTCTCGGGATATGGCCCACCCATCTCACGCTTGACCCGGTCTCTCTAGGCAGATTTTAAGGAGCTAGGGAATTTCGTGACAGACATGCAGACAGACAGAAAGACAGGCAGACAGACAGACAGACAGACAGACAGACAGACAGACAGACAGACAGACAGACAGACAGACAGACAGACAGACAGAAGGACAGACAGACAGACAGACAGAAAGACAGACAGACAGACAGACAGACAGACAGACAGACCGACAGACAGACAGACCGACAGACAGACAGGCAGACAGACAGACAGACGACAGACTAAGCGCTTTATAGTAAGTAGGATACTATGTGCCGACATTTCCACGACTTATCTGGTCTTCGAGTTATTGCTGCATACAGAGTTCCTTCCAGCCTGTGTTATGACTCACACCGAGCAGCTTGTAGAAGTTTTTTGTGATCCGATTGCTTGTGACTCCACACCTCAATGCTTGAGCATTTCAACGTGCCAGGGTTTGTTCAGGATGGGCTGCTTGAAGCAAATAGAACTATATATATTACCGTCTTTACAGCAATTTATACGTATCCATGATTTGACGCAGCATGTTCCTAATCCAACTAGAGAAAGGAAAATCATTGACTTTGGTATCAGCATTGATAGAAGTCTCCTTTATTATTTAGATAACAGTCGGGCCGCCCGGCTAACGTCGGGCTTCTTTCCTTTTTAGAGTGTCGCCCGGCTTCGCTGGGCGCTTTTCCTTCCTGTAAGAAATTTGCTATGCGTGAATAACACTCCTTTTTCTTTGAAAGCTCTACGCCTCCAGTATTAGCTCCGAATTGGGAGTGATTTTTTCTGTATTATAATTAATTATACCGTGTATTAATTAGAAGCCTCGATTCATTGCTCTTCATCTCGAAATAGTGTCATATTGATGGCTCATCTGATTGACAACCAATGTCTTGAATGGTACCCACAAATGGATCGTAACGCCTGTAACAGATGTCGTTATCAATGGAACATTTTACCGACGGATTTTTCATTAATTGGGAATCCTAAATCATTAGCGGTCAGATGAGATCAGTCACAAATGATATGTCACGAGACAAAAAGGAATTGTGGTACTCCATTGTGCCACAAAGCTTACCGCGTAGTTTGATTTCAAGAAATGAACAAAATTCTCATTTCTTCATGGAGAGATGTCATTGATCAGTCGCTATTATAGCATTCACAGCATTAAAGAGTCAGTGTTTGATCATAAATACCCTTTTGCTATTTATGGCCCCTTATCAGTTCTTATCAGTTGATATCAGTTCCTGTCACAGAGTACTTACGACAACGTCACATCCTACGTTGCCGTTATTGAACAGGTTCCACTGTTGGCACGAAGGGGATTGCAACGTTTGCTTGCTTGTTATTATCTGCCCTTATCATTAATTAACTTCGGTCTCTTCACATCCTGCACTATCTACTGAAATGCTTAGTTGTTAGTACGGAAGACGTTGTAAATTTATTGGCTCTCGCCTCCTATCAGCTTCTATCAGTCTCTAACAGTTTTGCGAAGTGCCAAAGCTCTGCCGTTAACAGGAGTAAGAAACGGATCCTGTGGCTTTCGCCTTTCGAGGCTCTTTATCAACTCCTTTTAATTATTATCACCGCTTATCACTTACCATGTTCCTATTCTGCTTCTTGTACTCCTACCGAATTTCAATGCAATAGGACCACATAAACAGGAGCTATGAATTTGCAACCTAGGATTTCTATCGTGCACGCCTTGCCCCCTGTGCGCGGCGTTCAATCTTGCTACCTGCCATAAGTGCTTCCATGACATCTCCCATACTCCTGCCAAATTTGACCTTTCTAGGTCCGCGGGAACAGGAGTTATGAATTTGCGAGCCAAAATTTCCAACACGCACGCCCCGCCCCCCGTGGGCGGAGTCGAGTCCTGCCACCTGCCATAGGTGTTCCTATGCTGCCCCCTTACTCCTACCAAATCTGAACTTTCTAGGTATACGGGAACAGGAGTTATGAAATTCCGGCCAAACACACACACAGACACACGCACAAACACACCGACACACTAACAAACACACTTAGCGAATTGTATAGAGTAGGATTCTGCCTCCATTCGAGCAAAGTGACCACAATAGTGTTGGTTTCAAACTCAACTGTTGTGAATCCTGCCCGGCCAATTTATTACAGGCCATACTCAGCCAATAATTTTAGCAATCTGTGCGCCGATCTTTCCAGAATTAGGTGGGTTGATCTTCTGAAACGAAGGAAAACTGTCAACGAAAAATATAAATATGTTTTTGTCTGTTTCTCATGCGACAACTGAGTTCTACGTTCTGTGGAAGCCTGTGGCGTCGTCTAAATCAGTAAAGCTTCCGAAATATTTGCAAAGCCTGATCGAGCATGGGAGATTGTCTTTCTTACCAGGGAAGGATCCCAACTCGAAGTGGCCATTTGAAATAAGACTTAAACTGCTAGACGTGTTTTTGGGCGCTGAGTTCAAATCTGCTTTCCAAATCTGCCAAGCGATTCTCTGAATGGAGTTATGAGGGTGGTTTTAGGTGACATTACATGAGAAAACTTAAATTACATGGATGCAGCTCACTACTCAACGGCGGCTTGATGTAGTGGTAAGTGTGACGCTTCATGTGCGAGAGGCTAGGGTTCGGATTTTGTGGGGGACTGAGTTTTTGCATTATATAGAATTTTTACCTCTAGGACTAGGAAATACTTTCATGGTGATTTTATCAAGTTTTATGACCTTTTAGGACTTTTGTCGATATTTATCCACTTAAAGTAATTCTTCAGTGTTACTCGCATGCCCATGCACTCTATACTCACAGCAGGATTCACAGTAGGGTAACGTTTGCCCCTTTATGAACAAATGTGATATTCTAGCACGAAATGCTTGAAACAAAGAAACTTTTCACAATGGGAGAGACGGATGAATAAAACTCGTCACAGCCCATTGCTTTACACTCACTAACCCCAAATCAGAAGGAAGACAGAATTGTGTAAGCGTCTCAAAATCACCCGGGTTAGTGCTCAAGTAGCCGGCGGCATACCATGAATAAAAGAGAAATTTTGAAATCTAACCGCCCAGAACTGAAAATAGACAGGCGAAAATAAGCAAATATTGGGGTCTCGTGTGTACCAGTAAAAATTGAGATCATGAGCTATTACATATGAGATGGTGCGTTTAACCATATTTCTAGAAGGAAATAAGAAGTGAGCTTCTATCGGCTGTATTAGCCTCGTGGTAGCCTCAAGCAGGGTGTCATTCCCTTCACCTGCTTTTGTGGAGGTGAGACGCACTGAATAGCTTTCTGGTCTTTGAATGATGTCCACGAGTCCACTATCAGCAACGCCGGTATAGGTGAGTTCGGCTTTGCTACGCACCATCGCACCTAATCTAGCATCAACACCCACACTAGCTACATCATTGCTCATCATACATATGAGTTTTACTCGCCCGGACCTCCAAACTTTGCGCAATTTCCCACTCGGTAACAGGTAGGTAGGTCGGAGAAGGTATCAGCAAAGCATTAAAAGGTCATAAAACGTGATAAAACCACCATGAAAGTTTTTCCTAGTCCTAGAGGGAAAAATTCTATATAATGCAAAAACTCGGTCCCCCACAAAATCCGGAACCCTAGCCTCTCGCACATGAAGCGTCACACTTACCACTACACCGAGCCGCCGCTGAGTTGTGGGCTGCATCCATGTAATTTAAGTTTTCTCATGTAATGTCACCTAAAACGACCCTCATAACTCCGTTCAGAGAATCGCTTGGCAGATTTGGAAAGCGGATTTGAATTCAGCGCCCAAAAACACGTCTAGCAGTATAGGTCCTATTTCAAGTGGCTACTTCGAGTTGGGATCCTTCCCTGGTTAGATGCTGGGAGAATTGGTATTTGGTCGAAATATAAGGAATTCAATAAGCTTTTCTTTTTGAAGATTCAAATACATACCATACCTTTTACAAGCATTTAAATCAGAAACTGAAAGATAAGACTAATACTGGCTGTCTGAAAGCAGGTGATGTTGTGGAATACCGCCCGTGGGATAAGGCTAAAATTATTAGCAGAACAGTTCGCGAAGTCTTTTTTTGAGCATGATGGAAGGGTTCCAGAGTTCGCCACACAACCACCACCCATTGCTAGTGACCCGTGCTTCGATGCAAAACAGCCCTATTAGCAGGTTATGAAATGACCGAGATCCTCTTCTAAAACTCCGGATTCCACCCCACTCCTTTCTATCAGAAGAGTGGCACGTATTACATATTAGTGGACCTTTACCTCATATATTCAACCAATGACTGATCAAGGTGAGGTATGTCCTGGATAGAAGCATAACTTTGCCATTTCGATTTTGAAAAAGGATCCATCTTAGGATCCAGGCAACTGCCGTCCCGTCGGCATTAGTACCATTTTCTGTACATTATTCAAAAAAACTCAAGGAGCATGTCCTCAGGGGTGAGTATATTTGGTTTCACGTCTAATTACTTCGCACCTACATCGCCCATCCACTCACCCGCCTGTGGGATGACCTCGCTTAATTCGTTGGCTGCTGATCTCTCTGCCAGACCACCATGCTCAGAAGTAACAATATCGATTATATAATTGGGAAACTTCTAAAGCATGAAAAATAAAATAAAGCAAAACAAAAAAATCATGCAACCCATTGATAATGATACACAGAAAGCTGTGGAGGCTAAAGTAATGATTGGAAAGGTCATAGGATGGGGAAAAGGATTTATCACACCGTGTAAGCATTCATTCTCATAAGACGCCTGCAGGCAAACTAGTTAGCAGAGTGACCTTTCACACTTTTTTACACCCTATATCGCTTTCTCTGGACACCGCCACTAGGTCACTTGTAGGTATTTAAACATGGGGATGGAAGCGTTATAAATCACCTTTGCAGTGTGATTGTCATCGCATGAGCACGATGTCTCACTTGTACTACTCTGAATTCGACTACAGCGCCTTCTCCGGCTTCAAAGCAAGATAAATCGCACCTGTTGCTCCTTCTTATTCCTACGAGTCCCTGCATTTAGCTAACCCAACACAATACACTGTACCACCTCTATTTCATGCATCTTCACCCCTTCCACCACTTGCAACTGCACTTTCTGTTACCCCGAGTGCTGTAGCACCGAATTCCTTTTATTTATCCTCAGCACCCGAAAGCATTGTGAGCTCTGTGAACCAAAACCATTCGTTTTTAGAAACCCAGAATTCAGAATGTGTAATAATAACAAATAATAATTATAATAATACTAATGATAATAATAATAATAATAATAATAATAAAGTTTCCAATCCATAAGATCAATATCAGTTCACTCAGACTGCCAGAGATCAGCAGCCAATGAATTAAGCGAGGTCACCCCAAAGGCGGGTGAGTGGATGGGCGAGGAAGGTGCGAAGTAATTAGATGTGGAACCAAATGCTGACTACCATGTCCTCAGACATGTTTTTGGTTGTAAGATTACTTCGAAAAATTAACATAGCTTTATCCCAGGGCGATCAATCGGTACCAACATGGTTGAATGTCTTCGGGACTGGACTGATGCTCTTGATAGTAATGACTCGTGCGATGTCATTTACTTCGTTCGCGGAAACTTTCAATATAGTATCTCATAAAAAGTTGATCCACAAGTTACAAGTGATGAGATTTCATCCTGTTCTCATTGAGTGGATCTTATGGTTCTTCTCTGGTAGAACTTTCCAGCATAAGATACTATAGAAAATAATAAATATAAAATAGAACAAGTTTTTGGACAGTAAGGAAGTTGTGAGTGGAGTGCCGCAAGGGGCTGTGTTCTCTCCGGTGCTCTTTAACATCTTCACGGCCGATATCCCAAATAGGTTGAGCGAGTTAGATTTGTCGTAGAAATGTACGCGGATGATATAAAAATGCACAAGGCTATTCCGGAAGATGAGAATGGTAAAGCCCTTCACAAGTTGATTGGTTTGTTAGCTGACTGTTCCAAACAGTGGCATTTACCACTTGCCCATTATAAGACGATGTGCACGCGGATTAGTCTGGGTTCAGGGATCAGCCTTCTTTCATATGTGGTTGATGGAGTCACTGTTGCTTGAGTAAAATCGCTGCGAGATTCAGACTTCCACTACAGCAATACCCTGGATTTCTCCAATCACATCACGAACAGCTGCAAATTAGCTCTACTGCGTGCATTCCAAACTTTGAAGGATCTCTCTACCGCTAATAAGCGGGTTCTTCTTCAAGCATATAAATTATATTTACGCCTGCTAGTTTAACGAGCAAACTTTCCTTAGAATAACGTTCGTAGTGGTAGAGATTTCCCTTATTGAGAGCAGCCGGTTTAAAAGTGCAGCTGCTACTATTGTTGAAAAAATGGAACCATATAAAATGCACACTCCTGCTGACATGACGTTCGCAGAGCTTCTTTGGCCTTTCTTGCCAGAAGTGAAACCGAGGGAATTTTGAATGCGAATGAAGTTGATTACAAGAAACATCAAAGGAAATAGACAGAAAGAATTCGGCTGATCGAGTAGACAAACAGAGCTTCGTAATGCCACAAACGAATTCTCTATACTGCGTTGTTGAAACCGTACGCATCTGCATTTGTCTCAGCTACTGCCCGCACACTCACCCAATCCTTACTCCATCCCAGGCAAATATGTGGAAAAACGAGAGTCGTTCCTCTCAATGTGCTCGTGAAACATCGAATTCTGATTTCTTAGTATATTGGCAACCTAGTGGGCAATAGGGAGAAAAGTTCTACACGTAAATCAGGAAGAAAGAGCTGCACGTTCGATCTGCTTCAATTCATATCACAGCTGTAATAGTACTCATTCGAATAAACAATCAAGTGATAGCAGCATGGCGTATAGACTCGAGAAATGGGAAGATTGCCTCATTTAATCCTTCACGTCAGGTCTGGCTTGGTCTAGTTGAATCACTTGAAATTGCCGGAACGTCATTTTCGCAGGTTGAATCGCCCCTCCGCTTTCTACTTATACGTTATTTATGCGCTTTTGAAGTCGCTCGGTTACGGATGTTGTTTAGGGTTCTACTAGGTGGTTGTGCTCTGTTGCGGCCACGGTGTATGCATGCAGTTTAGCAGCACTGCAAATTATGTCGGATGTGGAGTAAGCCGGAAATGCGCATTGTCCCCATTCTATTCTGACATTGTTTGCGTGATTCCAGAATGTATTCCAAAAACACTTTCATAAATATCATCCGTCGTCGAGCTTCATCGAACAAGGAAACCACAAACGCTTCAGATGCATCGAAAAATCCAACAACACCTATAAATTACAAGGTCTGTTTTGCTATCTCACGTAACACTCACGAGAGTTGGCATCAAATGTATCCCATGTTAGATTTGATGGAATCGAAAGTAAAATTCTATAATCAGTGTATTATAACTTGCTGATTTGAATCGACTGATGCGCTGAAAATCATGGAAACAAACTTGAAGTAGTATGAAGTTAACTTACTAACTTAGCTTACTGGCTACCTCACCTATGCTTACATACCTCTAGTATCCCTTTTTCTTTCGCATTTATAAAGCAGAAGCTTGGTGTGTCTCTGTGTCGGTATGTCGGTTAGTATGTCTGTCGGTCTGCCCGTCCGCAAAGCTTATGATTATGTTAATGGTACTGATATGAAAAACTTGGTCTCATCCAGCGTTCCCTTTTATATGTGAAGCAGAAAATCGGTGGGTAGGTTAATGGAGCGAGTGCTGCGGAATGTAGTGGGTAAGGAGTGAAGCGAGTACTTCGACTCCGGTTGACACTGGCATGGTGTCATGTTTACCTATACAGAATTTGGAATTTAGCTACTCTACTCATTGCTCTTTCTCCATTCTCTACCCTTCTCATTTCAGTCGAACAACTCGCAATGAAAGTCCTTTCTCTCACAAGGCGACGTGAAAGTGATTGGCTGACCCCAAACTTTCTTTTGAATTCATTTAGCACATGAACATATTTGACACCACATATTGAGTTCTAGTGGTTCTGTTTCTGCTGAGCTCCCCTTCACCAATATTGCTCCTTCCCTCTTCAGCATTTCTGTGAAGAGAAATATCATTTGCTCAGAATCTCAGGATCTCATCACTATTGATGGATATGCTCTTTCTTTATTAGCATCGCTCAACGTCTTCTTCATGACTGACCAACCTGATTAGTCAGCGAGGCGTGCGTGAATGAAATTTTGGGCAGCAAATTCATAACTCCTCTGCCCGTGGACCTAGAGCGTTTAAACTTGGTAGGAGAACGGAGGGCAGGATGGGAATTAGTAGTGACAAGGCGGGACCAGACCCCGCCCACAAAGGGCGGGGTTTTGCGCCGAAATTATCAATTTGGCCTTAGGGCGTTCAAATTTGGCAGGGGGCAGGCGGCAGTAAGGGAACATATGTATATGATGAGTAGTAGTTCCGGACTTCATACCCAAGGGACGGGGTTTTGGCGAAATAAGCGTCTGATTGGGAATCCATAACTCCTGATCCCGTAGACTTGTAGAGCAAAATCAAGAGGAGAGGCAGGATGGGAACACTGACAAAAGAAGAGGCTACTCATCAGTCAAGTCCTATCGCCTTTGTTATTTAGGATCTAGCTTTGACTTTTCGATATGTTTCATTCGGCAAGAACGGTAGGCGGTGTGATCATGAAGAGTAAATTTGGGCCACTTCTTGCAATGGGATTGCTACCGCTACCCAGCAAGGCTTTGATATCATTCTTGACGGAATTTATCCGACCGATGATAGTGTTGGCTTCTCAACAGGCACGAAAATTCAGTCCGGCACTCGGTTCTTACACTAAGCAGGCACGTGTTAACACGTAAGTTTTTACCCGTCACATATACGACGCGTCGAAAAGGGGCTTTGGGCAAGGACACGGGGAGGGGGTGCTGGGGTAAGCCAGGGGGTTACTGTAAGAGCCGAGTGCCGGACTGACTTTTAGTTCTAGTGGCTCCTCATTTAATGATGTATCCGGAAAGAAAAGGAGCTACATTTTCGAGACATTTGGTAATCTACACTCTAGCTCGGCGAAACAGCGAAATAACCTACGAAAGAAGGGGAAAGATTTTCATTAGTTCGATGTTTCTCGGCCGAAGTACCTCAGCCTCAATAAAAAGGAAGGCCCGGCGTTAGCTGGGCGATCTGACAGGTTTAGTTATAAAGCTGGTTCGTGAAACCGTCCGTGAAACTTATGATTACGGTAAAGGTAGTGATATGGAGACTATCTACATCTCATTCGTACATATAAAGCAGTAACATGGTGGGCAGGTCAATGGAGTAGAGTGAGTAATGTGGAGTGGGTATTTTATGACTGTGATGTCGACCTAAATTGGCATGTGCTATTTACGTCGATGCCATAATCGGAAGTGATAATGTAGATGAGAGACTTCCGCTTTTTTTTGAACATTGAGCGCCTTAGCGCATATAAAGGGATTAGCCCACAATTCCGCTCAGGAACGTTTCTTAGCCGGGAACATGCAGTTTTTTGACCTGAGCTTTACGAGGAGCACCGAGGTGGGTGAGTCAATTGAATATTCAACTCACGTCCCATTCTAGCTTTTTGCACGAGGTAATCATCCTACCTCCAACCCAACACTCTTCCCCTCCTGAGGCTTGAATAAAAATAGTATTCTTCCGCCTAGAACCGACTATCGGCACAGGTATAATCGGCTACCCTTCCTCTGCACTCAAACCCTCAGTACTGATTAAAAGTGACACCTATTAACTACATCTCTAACTTCTTTGTAAAAGCAGGGAAATAGGTCCGGCGTAAACCGGGCGATCCGACTGGTTCTATTATATTCGGGCGTGATGCAGTAGGAACGAAATCGTCGCGTCGCGGCAAGAGAGGCGCCGCGCGAAGGAATGTAGCAGAATGCAGCAGCAAGTAAGAAATATAGGAACAAAAGAACTGACAGTAGACTCATGCCAAAAGTAATATTCGCATAGCGATCGAGCTGTATGAAGAATGCTAGAGCCGTAATGACTGCGGAACGAACTTCGCGACAGCCGCGTGCGGCAAATCGATCACACAAAACCGTTCCTACTGCCCGTCTTTTATTATATTCTTTCTGCGCTGCTTTATCATAATTCCCATATAATTTTGAAGCTGCCGCACTTGTGCTTAGCTTCAACTCTTTTCGCACCTACATTGGCTTTCAAGTACCAATAGATTCCTTGAAGTATAATGCAAAATATTTCCACGCGTCCTATCCAAAAAGCACTAGAAAAAAATAAAGGAAGAATATGATACAAGTATGAATATCTGAGATCCTGAGAACTTTGAGGCTTTCCCCGAGCAGTTTACCCAACCCTGCCGCAATGGGGCATCCGCCTGAGTAGACTCCGGTTAGTTGGCCAAGTTGTCCTGTAGTGCGCAAGGAGCTTAGTTATTGAAGGCGGCCCGGTCAAAAACACTCTCCAGTCATCCCACTTACTAGAAAGCGCTTTGTCTGTCGTCTGTCGTTCTGTCGTTCTGTCGCCTTTCTTCTGTCGTCTCTTCTGTCATTATGTATGTCTGTCATATGCCGACATAAAGGAAACTGCAGACCCGCGAAAACCTTTCAAACACGATACATGCAAAGTTCCGTAAAATTATCACCAATGGGTAATTCTCCAATAAAACGAAAATTCAGTCCAGCACTCGGTTCTTACAGTAACCCCCTGGCTTACTCCTCCACCCACCACCATGTCCTTGCCCAAAGCCCCATTTCGACGTGTCGTATATGTGACGGGTAAAAATTAGCGTGTTAACACGTGCCGGATTACTGTAAGAGCCAAGTGCCGGACTGAACTTTCGCTCCTGTTACTTCTCCCCGACTTCCCACGGCCTACAGCAGTGGTTCCGCGGTGACTCTCCGTACACCTTTATTGGGAATTCAAATCTTTCCCTTCATAGCACGCATCGCGTGCGGCGAGCGCGACACGCCGTTCCGGAAAAAGATATCAGACTCGTCACCAATACTATTAGATTGATGCATAATTACTGCGGATTTTTTCCACAAATTTTACTTGAAGAAACGTAGAAATATCTAGGAAAGACGTGTTCAAATAATTGCTCCGGAACATACCCACCATATACGTCAACCACTGGTTCCCATTTGCTAGGTGGTCGGATTCCACAGGCGAAGAAGTTTCGACTTCCATGTTCGGTCTTCTTGAAACCTGGGCATTTTACATAATGTTTAAATACTGCTTTGCCGTACAGGTTTGTTATGGTTGAACCGCTTTATTAGTCAACGTTTCGACTTAATCGTCGTCTTCAGGACCTGACAATAGTTCGAAGCTCCTGATCTGTGACTTACCCGACCAAGCGCCCAAACGCGCTATGCTAGTTGCAACGACTCCCGGAAACTAAAATACGGAAAAGTTTCAGCAAAAAGACCAACCTTCTGCGGTTCCACCAGCGTTACGTCCCACTCTGTGTGAACAACAAGGGATCATTGAGTCACCATCGATGATCGTAAGATAAGAACTGTGCGGGTGATCTCAAAGTCCACAAAAGGGAATGAACGGCAAGAGTTCACTCGTTATGGTCAAACACTCATTTCGGTTGTTCAGGCCTGGATTTTTCGTGCGAATATGTAACGCTTCCAGTATCTTTCTGGCACCGATCTCATTCTCGTAGGCTAGGATTTTGCATTCGATGTCGAAATCATTGCCTTGATGACCTTCTAGTCGGTGCCTCCCAAGTGGTGTTAGTAGACTTCCACGCCTTTTTCCTGCTAGATGTTCTTTGACACGTATGCCGAGCATCCTTCCCGTCTCACCAATATATATTTCGTCACAGACTGAACACCGAAGTTGATAAACCGTCCCTCGCTGTGTGCAATCTCCGACTTTTCCAAACGGACAAATGACACAGTTATCCGTAGAACATGCACGGTCGTAAAGTCTATTGCGGACTAGTTGACGTTTGATATTGTCGCCTGGTAAGTTTATCAGGACAACACTATCGGCTAAATCCGAAAAAGATATGAAAGGAAGCCGGAGATACATCATATTCTCAGACATATATCGGACAAAACTAGCGCAGAAATCAGGCAGTGCATAGCACGCGCGGATTTAGCCGATAGTGTTGTCCTGATAAACTTACCAGGCGACAATATCAAACGTCAACTAGTCCGCAACAGACTTTACGACTGTGCATGTTCTACGGATAACTGCGTCATTTGTCCGTTTGGAAAAGTCGGAGATTGCACACAGCGAGAGACGGTTTATCAACTTCGGTGTTCAGTCTGTGACGAAATATATATTGGTGAGACGGGCGATCACGATCGGAGGCGATCACGCCTTTACGTTGGCCATCAAGCCATCCACCCCGTCGAAAGTTGTGTTCGTTAACCAATTCTCCAAAGAGCGATTGACGTGATAATCTATAGGAGTATCTGTTGGTGGATGAGGGACCGCAGAAGCAGATTCCATTCCTTGTTAGGTTTTGGCTGACTGTTTCATCGCCGAGAAGTTCGTTGAGATCGCGTTATGAGTGAGCCTCCTTCCATCATCTCTCGATGTAATAGAGCATAATTTTGCGTGCATGAAGATGACTTTCTAGTCATATCTCCAATGAGGAAAGCGAGAAGATTATTTCTACAAAAATCCCGGCTTCAAAAGTAATTTTATCCAGAGAAAAGAAGCCGCGAAAAAATCCGCAATAATTATGCGTCAACCTAATAATTGTGACGCACCCTGTGTTTACCACTACCACTTGAGTTTTAATCTGATGTAGGTATTTTGATGGAAATTAGGGGACATATGTCAAGTTTTAACCTCAGAGTAATGACTTTAGTTTTCAGTTGCAAAATTCTGATCAGCTTTAGGTCACTTTTAGTGATATAAAATCCAGCGAAACTAAGAAATGTTCCTCATAGGTTTAGTCGTATCGAAATTACAGGGAATCGTTGTTCGAATTTCCTTGTCATAGCTCCGATATTTTCTAAAGAATAGTGTTTTTTCAGACCGCACCGAAAGTGGAAAGGAAGGAAAGCAAGCTAAATGTCGTGCCTTCCAACGAAAGACTGTCCCCTAACCTTGAAAAAAAGTCATCGAGTTCACGTCTTGCAAAAAAAGGAGTATCGAAGCTAGGTTCAAGAAAAAGCTATAAGAAACCTAGCGCAGAAGGGGCAAAGCTCACTAGTAAAAAAGAAAACGAAAACAAAACCGAGCGTGCAGTCTCGGCACGACAACAGGGGAGCGGTAAATCATTTGAAGCCGAACGAAAAGGAAGTAGCGAGCATGTAGGTTCAGAAAAATTAGGGAAAAAGCAAGATGTTGCAGAAACTGACGACAAAATCAATAAACTGAGAGAATTAGTTGCCAAAAAGAAAGAGTTTCAAGCGAGAAAGGGTGCCTCCGAACCTGTAGAGTCCATGAGTGTCAAGGAGGGAAGAAGAACAGTGGTCTCTGGGCGGGAAACAGCTTCCAGCAGAGAGAAACGTCGAAGGAAGACGGGTAAATGTGTCATCGATGATTTACAAACAGGTATCTCTCTGAAGAAAAAACCTTCTAAAGAGAAATTATCCCGAGAAAAATCAGTAAGATCTACTAGGCGGAGGTCTGGTTCATTCAGCCCAATTGAACAAACTCAAGAAGAATGCTCCAAAAGGGCGACACGTTTGAAGAAGTCATCGTCCTGTACTTCTCTGATTGTAAAGTTGAAAAAGAAACATCACAGCAAGGAAAAAGCGAGGGGTGGTGAAGGTCGAGAGCTCCCTAACGTAGAAATCCCTGAAATGTACAAAAAACAGTTCAAGAAAAAGCCACAGGAGCATCACTTGCTGAGAAATGGCGAAGAACAAAAGTTCGTTTTGCCGCCCGTAAATGGTAAACAGAGTTCGGATTCCACCATTGACTATTGGACCTGTCCGGATGGGAAGAAGGCAAAATCCTTCGAGATCGGCGAGATCACTTCAGAAGGAGAGGCAGACTACGGTGACGGAAAGTTACCACCCGCATTAGCACAGCGAACTAATCAAACGAAATCTTCAACGGCTACTGTAAGTCAGACCATCCGGACTGTCATCGCACCAGGACCAACAGACAGGCCAGCACCAGCACACGCACCACAAATTTATGGTGTGGCTGATCGTCCTCAAATAATGCAGCCTGCATTTACTCAGAGTAAGTTTATTTCTCAACAAAGGGTATGCACGAAAACAACAGAGCTGAGTCGTAGCCAAAAACTTTTTAAGAAAATAGTTTTGCATACAAAAGGTAAAAGAAGAAAACAGTTACCACATAAAGCGCAGCGGTTCCCTTTTTCTCATCCCATGCTCTACTACACAGTAAAGATTGGTAACTATTTCCCGTTCAATCACACCGCAATTAGATATCGCTGCCGATTGCCTGGTGAGAAAAAAACGGGAAAGGGTTCATCTTATTATGATCCATCAGAGCTTTCTCAGCAACACCGTCAACTGACTTCCTTCCAAGTCTTCTACCTCATTTTGTGGTAGACATTCCATTACACTCCCTTAATCGTAAGCATGTACTTTTTTGAATGGACAGATTCTCGAGCAGACCGACAAACGGACATACCGGCGAACCGACAAATTAAGTTACTTTTTATACTGGAATTCTATATAACTCGTTGAGTGCTTGTTGCATTTGTTTGGCTTGCCGGTGTGTGTCTTCCTTTTCATCGGGAATTCATAACTCCTGTAACAAACCCTATGGTCAGAGCAACGAGATCACCGTAACCGTATCTTTTTGTGTCAGCAGTGGAACCGTGGCATATTGGTATTTGACCGCCAATGGTTAGGGGCTGACAGCAATTGATAAGGGTCGATAAGAGGCCTCAAAGGCAAGACATACGGGATCTTCCATATTTCTTTGGAATCCTGCTACTCTGACGGACGATGTGGGGGAAGATGAGATCGTAGGTAGTTAGTGGCTGGAACTGGTTACAACTGATAATGGTTGTTAGCAGTTATAGAAGGCAAGATCCGCTAAGCTCTATGCCTGAGGGTTGAGGCTCAACAAGGGTTGACGTATTCTGCTTATCCCGATGTGGAGTTCTACCCAGCCTACACGATCATCAGCGATCTGAAAGTCTAAGCCGATGATCATATACATATATATGACGCGCTCAGGATGTCTGTTAGCATGTCGGTGTATGTATGTGTCGGTGTGTGTGCAAGTGGGTATGTGTCGGTGGGTGCATTTGTGTTTGTGTGTCTGTCGGTGTGTGTGCTCTACGTGACATTCACAGTTCATGTTGCTTTGTATCTAGAGCGTTAATTAGTCACGCAAGTAGGTCCTTGCAGTCTTAATATTAACCAAGGTAAGACTCTTCATCTCTTTGAGTCGGAAGGCTAATTCAATGCCAATCGCAATC
This sequence comes from Haemonchus contortus, assembly GCA_000469685.2. Lineage (NCBI taxonomy): Eukaryota > Metazoa > Nematoda > Chromadorea > Rhabditida > Trichostrongylidae > Haemonchus > Haemonchus contortus. Next base: position 16,901,991 of record LS997562.1, on the reverse strand, counting down.
GTTCGCACGCAGAAGGCGGGAAGGCAGAGAATTTTTCGCTATTCCAATATTGACAGGACGGAAGGCTGTCAGACGGTATAGAGAAGCAGAGACAATGGAAGGCAAACCTTAAAGTGATAGAAAATCGTGTTTTTAGAAATAGGGCTATTAAATTAGTCCGTTTGCGCATCGACCGCAATCTTGGTAGACCTATCAGAAAGACGGCAACGGAGCAGGCAGAGAGGATGGCAGAGAAGTTGTTGATGGGGCTAACTGTCATGTTGGATTACTGAGATTGTTGTTGTCTTGAACTCTTCACGAGGTTTTTAAATCACCTTTATTAGGCTGACGTTTCGGCGGAATCGCCTTCTTCAGAGCCTGAGAGGATCATAACAATCTGTGATTATCCGACCAAACGTCTCCACTAACCCACTAAGTTCGAGACCCCCAGGGCTGCTTCTGAATTCGGTGGCTCCCTAAGGCAGTAGACTTTTTCAATCGTCTCATTCCATCTATGTGCTCCTTGACCCTCACGTGAAGTGGCCTTGCCATTTCTCCAATATACTCATCACCACAAACCCGGCAAGTAATTTTGTAGACCACTCCAGACATGTTACAATCACCTTCCCTTCCAGCTGGACAAACCACACAGTTTGAGGTCGTACATAGACGATCGTATATCCTGTTACGAATCAAGCGCTTCTTTAGATTCAAGGGTGGTACATTTACAATAGCTACTGAATTTTCCAAACCCGATCTCTTCAAGCACTTTCTAATGGAGGCGCTGACCTCATCAGAAATAAATGGTAGTACAAAAGGAGTCTTGCCTTCAATCGAGGTACTACCATGTCTGAGAATAACACCAGCAGAAGAAGCTCTACGTGAAGTTGGAAAATTGTAGTAGCCATTGGACTAAGCTATATCGCGTGCCATTTCAAGTGACTCCTTTCGCTATTCCTCCCCAGTGCAGACTTTCCTAGCGGTGCAAAACATATTTCTAACGACCGCTCATTTTACGTGGAAAGGATGAGCTGAGTGATAATGGACAATGATGCTCTTATTGCTAGGCTTTCTGTACCACTTCGTAACAATCATATCACCCTGTAGCCTCACTTGAACGTTTAAGAAAGGAAGCCACTTTCCGGTCGGTTTCTCCCGTGTTACCTTAATGTGCTCTGATTGTGAATTAAGTAGGTCGAAACACACATCTACTTCTTCCTGTGTCGCACAGACTATGAAGCAATCATCGATATATCTGCAGTAAAGTAAGGGCAGATATTCCAGTACAGGCGCCTCAATCTTGGCCATAAATGATATGGCCAACACAGGCGCCAATTGCTGCCCCATAGCCAAGCCTTTAAAATACCTTCCCGATCACTTGAAAATGTTACAACTGAGGCACTCCTTCACAAGTGTCATCATTTGGGATATAGACAGCCCTCGCATACCAATTTCGTTCTGGTGCTGACTAAGAAGCTCGAATACGGCTTCCATAGCAGACCCATTACTGACATTTGTATAGAGAGCTTCTACGTCGGAGGATTCCATAACGCACGAACCACTGGGGTGCAGTGCGAAAAGGCGATCCAGAAACATTTCGGTGTTAGTGAGATGGGAAGGAATGAAGTTAAGGAGCTGCACTAGAATGGTATTAAGAAACCATGCGATTCGGTCAGTAGGACCACCCACGCAGCCTATTATGAGACGGACTTTCACGGAAGTGGGATTGATTGAAGCCAGGTCGTCTGCATCTAAAAACTTGTGCGTCTTTATGAGCAAATACAGGACTGGACAACAAGGCGACTCAAGTTTGAGTCGTGTTATTAAAGTTGAACTCAGCTCTGCAGACCGTGGTACTGAAACCCACATCCGATTTAGTCCACGCAGCTGCGTTTTGAACTCCTCAAGAGAAGCTGGGCGATAGAGAGATGTGTCTCCCAGATGGTGTTCTGTTATTTCACAGTCGAGTTGTCTGGGGATTACTACAAACTCTCCTCCTTTATCACTGACGGATAACCTTACAGTTCGAGACTTCATCAGGTCTCGAATTTCCTTAATACAACGTGCTTGCTCCCTTGAAATATTGGATGTCATGTTTCGCTTTCGGAACCTACTCAGCACCTTAAAAACGTCGTCGGCAAAAACCCGGAAATTGGCATCGGAATCAATGTGTGGTTCCTGTTGTTTGAAAAACGTGGCTGGGAAGGGAATGTTGAGCACATTTCTTACCTGGTCTACCACTAAGGAGCCCTTTTCACACCTAGCCTTATAACGGAGTCGATCTTGAAGTTTTGTCATGTTGGAGCTTCATTGCTATCCCTATCGCACGCAAAAATGCCGCTTTATTTCCGATTTCAGTAGACATCGTAGGGACTAAAATTGAGAAGGTTGCTCCCTCACTCGACACGTATCCCTTCATTGTTTTTCCCGAGGAAAGGTTTTCACGAGAAAGCCAATTCCGATAAACAGAAGAATTGGGTTTTGCACAAAAGAATCAAGAGTGTAATCTCTCACGAAAAGGTTGTTATCGGAACAACAAACTGATGATATTTGTGGGAGTTACGGGCAATGATGAGATTGGTTTCGTCAGAGCTGACGTGAAAGCTATAATAATGGGCGTACTGAAGCAATTATGCGTCCCCGCTCCCTGAAAGGTTCCGCGGTATTTCAGGTCCAGGAGTGGTGCCGACTGCCCGACTTCATCAGCAAAGAGGACTGGCTATTCTGCTCCCCAGCTCTCAACTCATTTGAGTCCTCCTTATGGTCGCTATTTAGAAAAGATTCTATAGGTTTCGCAATCCAAATTTTCAGTGATAAAATCAAGACCCACCGGCTGGCAAAAAATGGAGGGATACCTGCCATATGGAAGGAGTTCATGAGCAGACTTTGGCCTCCTACCGGGGCTAATAGAGGATATTTTGGGGTGTGTTCATAGCTCGGTATTGTACACCAGTCGGGCCGCGCGGCTAACGCCAGGCTACCCTCCTTCTTATGGATTCGCCCGGCTACGCCGGGCGCTCCTTCTTCCTGTGAGAAATTTGCTATGCATGCGTAAATGACACTTCGGATTCTTCTTTTGTATTGAAAGCTCTACACCCTCAGTATTCGGAAAAAAAGTTTCTAGAGACTTCATCGCGGCTGAGGCTACTATGTTAGCTACCACCAATGTTCCTCAATGCTGTCATCAGGGGCTCTCCTCCTTCTTGGGGCAAAGGGACTTTGCCTGAAAAATATCGAATTATAAAATTCCTCCTTTTTAAGATGTTATTTCGCTTTTTCGCTGAGCGAGAGTATAGACTATCAAATGCCTTCAAAGATGACCTCCTTTTCTCTACGGATACATCATTAAATGTGATTCCAACATTATTACCGGTCGGACAAATTTCGCTAAGAATGATATCATAGCAAAGAGAAACCGTGATCTTTCACTTAACCGCAAACTCTGCTGGGTAGCGGTCGTAATCTGATAGCAAGAAGTGAAACAAATTCATCTCCTTATAATCACACAACTTACCCTTCTTGTCGAATGAAGCATATCAAAAAGTCAAAGCTATCGTAAGTAACACAGGCACTAGGAGGTAATTGGTGTGTGGATCTACTTCTCTGAGACCTGTTCTATTGTCAGTGTTCCCATCCTGTCCCTCCTATTGATTACTCTTCAAGTTCACGAGATCGAAACTTATGCATTTCCACTCATTCACTTCGCGATATCCTGTTCCTTGGGGGCGTAGTACGGCCCTACTACTCACCATAAGTGTTCCCATACTGCCTCCTACCAAGTTTGAACGCCCTAGAGGCAAACTAAAAGTTTTGGCGCAAACTTCGCCTTCTATAAGCGGGGTCCGGTCCTCCCACCTACGATAAATGTTCCCATCCTACCGCCTCCTGCCAAGTTTGAATGCCTTAGGGCCAAATTGACTACTGCGGCGCAAAACCCCACCCCCTGTGCACGGATTCCGGTCCTGCCACTTACCAAAGGTGTTCCCATCCTGCCCCTCTTTTTCCTACCAAATGTGAACGCTCTAGGTCCACGGGGACATGAGTTATGAATTTGCGGCCCAAAGTTTCTAACGCGCACGCCGCGCTCCCTTTGAACGGAGTCCAGTCCTGCCACTTACCAGAGGTGTTCCCATCCTGTCCCCCTTACTCCTACCAAATGTGAACGCTCTAGGTCCACTGAAACAGGAGTTATGATATTCCGGTCAAACACACACACCGACACACACACAAACACATACACACACAAACACACCGACACACCGACAGACACACTTAGCGAATTAGGGTCCGGGAACTTCTCCCCTAACACGGCGTTGCACACGCCGCACCCGCCGCCTATCGCCGGATTGCGATGGAAGATTGGAGCGCGCAATTTGTGTGGTGGGGAGTCCTTTAAACATTTGAATTGGCCGGCCGCTCTCTTCAGTTCCAATGCGATTCTGATCGTCGTTTATATAGGAGGGATCATTTGAATTAATCAAGTCTAATAAACATGAAAACTAAAAAGAAACAGAAGAAAAAACGATAAAATCCAATGAAAAAGCAAGCCGGTCAAGGAAAAAATTCCGCGTCCTATCGATTGGCGGGAGTACGGTAATTGCAGTGACGTCTGCCGCATGCCGCAAGGGAGGATGCCGCGATAGGGGAGAAGTTCCGTTACCCAGCGAATTATACAAAGTAGGATAATATTAGCAACGCGCATGTAGATTTCTTTGTTATTATCAGCTAAGAAGCTTTAGATTCATTGCAATGAATAGGCGCCCATGACTTAGACCACCTTCAGTATTATGAACTGTGAAAAAAGCTAAACTTTGGAGTGGGTCAATATTTTTTTGTGCTAGATTTCGCATATTTCCATATTTTCAACCAGCTCGAGCTGGTTGAAAATATGAAAATATGCGAAATCTAGCACAAACCGAACTCAATGAAGTTAAGCTATGATGGTGGTATCTACGGTCATATAATACAAAAATCGGTTGAGAACTTCCATAATGGCCGTTAGTTAGCGGGAAAAACTAATAATGTCGACAAACAATGGTGATAGTCAATGCATGCACGAATGACGAAATCTTTGTGATGTCCCTTTCCGTAGTAGACTTACGCCGACACCTCTTAAACGCTGAAGGGTTAATGGGTACTCAACTTCAACTTCCTTCTGAAGTCATTAGCACAAAAGCTCATTTATCCTTGGATTCTCGAATAATATGGGATTTCTGGTTAGCAGTCAATTGTCAACAACACTAGTAAGCATAGAAACAGCACAAGATTGGAAACAGCGCAAGACGATGATACTGTCCTACATGCACCGTTCCTCTAAGTTGTAACGGCCAGCTCAACTGACAAGACAGATTTAATCGTCCCATGAATATGTGACACAGTAACCCAAACACACGCTGAAACGCCTCCAAAACACCCGTCACATATACGATGCAAAGGAAAGGTACACCGGATGAAGCCCACGCAGTTGCGTGGTGGGGTACTAGGAGGTTACGGTGTCACACATTGACGGGAGCTTAAAACTCCTCTGATGCTCAACTGATAGGGTGGTTGATCGAATAACTGATCAAAATCCAGGGAGATCCCGACAACTGTTCATAGTGATTATGAAGTCCAAATGAAGACGATTGAGAAAATTTACATCTTCAGGTTCTACTTCGAACCACCACCCTGTAAAGAGTTCTATTTCGAGCTACCACACTGTAAAGAAGGTGGGTGATAATTCCAGCGCCACTCAACAAGGCAAGAAACACGACCTCCGCCCAGCAGAAATAAGCGTCTCCTGTAATCTCTGGCTTTAAAAAAAATTTTGACACTGATGTGAAAGGAGGGAAGCTCCTGCTACTGTTTCACCTTACTATATTCATCAACTTCCATTTTATCAAGAAAGGCTTTGCCAGGAAGGGTAAGATCAAAAACTGCTGTGTGTAAAAGTTGCATGATTTCGCAGGTAATATGTATGAGAACACGTGAGGCGAGATCTTCCCAGAACTGCATTTTTAGAGTTGCTTAACCGTTTTATAACAAATCGTTGCTCCGATATAAGCTGATTACGATGTCTTGAGCGGAAATTCCCAGTGGAACATAGGCATTTCTAATCTCATTCGTGGCTCGTAGAGCTACGATTATACCGATTGGCGCTGACAACTGACTTTCACAGCTTTTGCGAATGGCCATCACGAAGGAGAATCCTACTGTGCTCTTCTTCGAGAAAGTTCTCTCTATTAACGATTTGCTTGAAGTATTGTAGTTCTCGCTATTCTCAACTTTTGTGATGAGTAACGAATTTCCATCCCTTTTTTTGAGGTGTTTTTCGATTGCAGATAATGATATTTGTTTACAGACAGGTAGCTGCGACATTACTCCCAGCAGCCAACGGTGAGAGGTGGACTCATTTTGGAATAATGCAATCGAAGAATTTAAAGAAGAGTTCCGTTATCTTGAACACTTGCCTCAAAAACTACGATTAGAATTTCAAATAAACCTATCAAAAAACTGAATTTCGCTTTGAGGACCATCATTTTCTTGTATTCAAGGAGTAATCACGTGAAGTCAGCTGTTTCCGCTATCATTGTTATTCTTGTTTACACATATATCCCACTAGACGGTTACCCACAAGCATATGTATAAACTCAACTCGAATGTCCTATATTGGACGTAGACCATACTTGCGCGGTTCACCGTAGACTATGGCTTTCGCAAAAACGATTCCCTTTTATGTTGCTACCAGTCGGTTCGCCCGGCTAACCGCAGAGCTTCGCTTCTTCTTCGACAAAGTTGCAGTAATAATCTAGCTTTCTCCTCCTCTGAAACAAATGGTATTTTTTTGTACATGAAGTCCGACATAGAACTAATAGAGCAGGGCATATTGTATTCAGTGCGAGTCGGTGCTTACGTTTTCAATTGGAAGATTCGATCCTCTGCTCTCGTTCTTGAAAACAAATGCCCATTTAAGTTCCAACAATTTGGCAACCAAAGCTTCGGGCGGTACTCACAAATGTTTCGAGTAAAGATAACACCATTATCAGATGTCTTTATCGACGGACCGTTGTGTTTACGGAAACCTTTAGGGAGTCGCAAACCGGGTATGTGTACGGACGTGCGTCCGAGGATGCGCGAGGCAAATTGCGCGGCGAAGTTCGTAAAGATTTGAACCACTTTGGCGACTGTCATCATGGCCCAAATAGAGTGGATTAGGGAGTTTGTGCTCCGGAAATTGGCGCCGCAGTCGTACAAATCGTCGCGAACTTCGCCGCGCAATTTGCCGCGCGCACCCTTGGACGTACGTTCGTACCAACCCCTCGCAAACCTTGCTGGATAGTGGTCGTACTCTAGTAGCAAGAAATGAACAAAACTCCCATCTGCATAGCGTAGTGCCGCTAATAGGTCCCTGTCACTCGACTTATCGAACGAAACATACTGAACACTCACAGCTACATCGTAAATACTGAAGGGTTAGAATTCTGATCGGTAGTTCGCTCTTGCTCTCTTAGGCCCCCTGTCCTCTGTTGTCATTTGCCATCGTTAACTTCCACCGATGCCTACGATTCCTTCGTATTCTACATCATTTAGCAAAATGCCGAGCTCCTACAGTTAATACAAAAAGCTGCAATTCAACAAAATATGACCGCGGGAACAGGGGTTATGAATTGCCGCCCAATCATTTATTCCTCGCCTGTGAGTCTGGTTTGCTACCTTTCATGAGCGTTTCCATCCTACAGCCTGTATTGCTACTAAATTTCAACGCTCTAGGTCCACAGGAACAGGAGTCGTGAATTTCCGGTCAAACACATACACCGACACGCACACAAACAAACACACAGGCAAACCAGAAGACACATTTATCGAACTATATATAGTAGGATTATTCTTCTGCCGCTTGAGGTTCTCAGGTGGAACACTTTATCAGGTCAACGGCCTGACGTTTTGACGTAATCGTCGCCTTAAGAGGCCTAAACGCAATTCCAGATGGTTTACAATATCCGATAGCGTTTTACCTCTATAGCAAAAAACGACCGGAACTCATTGGGAGAACTACCCGTTTCGTGAAGTACTCACAAGGCACCACCGTAAGAACGGATAGAATCGGCCGTCTCCACAGGCGGAATAGCGAATGAGCTTCCTCAATGTCTCCCTTCCTCATGGTTATGATGTGGAAAATCACATTACGATGCACTCACACACTCTTATCCCTAACCACGAGTCATAGCTCGCAGAGCGGTAAGTATGGCAAGAGATCACCAGTCATGGATGGACACTCATCTCTGTTGTTCATCTCGAGATTGATTGAAGAATCCAGAACGCCTTGTCGCTAAATCCGCAGGTATTGATGGAAAAGAAAAAACGGTCAGTAGACTCAAAATGAATAGCCCAAACTGTCCAGTTTTTTATAGCATATGAAGACCCATAAACACGAAGATAATGTTTTGACGTTGTTTTGCTTTATACTAAAGTCCCAGACAAGCAGCCCTTACAGGCATCATCTTAAATGCTCATTAGGCATGCTAATAAAATTAAAAGCTTTTTACTTTGTAAAATGCTTATAATGACGTTAGTAAATGAATGCTTGAGCTGCAATATCTTTAAATGGGCAGGGAACTGTTTTCCCAAGAGTGAGGGCTTACTATGGGTCAACGGCTGGCAACGGTTCTTACTATTTGTTTTATGGGTAGGATTGAAAAGCCGGTTTTGGAGCGTCATCCTCAAATGTACTGCAGATACATCAACGACTGCTTCATCATAACGTCTACACAGTTTGAAATGGACAAGTGTTTTCGACTTATGAGTGAATATTTCCAGTACATAAAACTCGCACGAGAGATACCACAGAACGTTTGCTCCCTTATCTTAGCACACAAGTCAAGGCGACCAGTAGCGTGGAGTGTAAAGTGATACTGTAAAACTAGTTCGAAGAGTATCCTAAATCACGCTACATCAGCCCATCCACAAGCTGTTATAGGTGCAGTCGTCAACAACATGTTGGGAACAGCAGCAAGTACCTGCATGTGTGAAGTTGAACTTCACGAGTCACGACGTTTAGCTTGCGAGAACAATACAATACGCAATACGCAAGGGTCATCGCGCATTACGAAACTACCACTTTGTCTTCCTTTATTCTCCGATAACGTCAGCACCGCAACACGGCAGAGCATTTTCAGAGCTTACCTGCAAGATATTGTCCAATTGGTGATATACCCAACAGCAACATCAGCAACAGTTCTTTCGAAACCGGCTCTACGATAAACAGTGCATGACACTGTACCTTATGCTCATACGGAACAGATGATTGCGCACTTACGGGCGTGATCTAGTAGCTAGAATGTCTGGCATGTGGGTCAACCGCTGAGACGAGGCGACAACTAGCTATACGGGTGAACAGAAACGAAAATTCAGTCCGGCACTCGGCTCTTACAGTAATCCGACACGTGTTAATACGCAAATTTTTACCCGTCACATATACGACGCGTGGAAAGGGGCTTTGGGCAAGGACGCGGGAGTGGGTGGTGGGGTGAGCCAAGTGGTTACTGTAAGAGCCGAGTGCCGGACTGGAATTTCGTTTCTGTTACGGGTAAAAGGGAAGGAGGGGGAGAGTGAAGATCAGGATGAGCTCACACCCCGCGCCAGCTTTTTGCCCGATGCTTTTGCAGGCTGCTTTTTGCACCCCATTCAATCATCTCCCTCGCACCCCAGCGTTCCTCCCCTCCTAAAATCCAGGTGAAAACTATATTCCTCTGCCGTTTCTACGTATAGGCAAGGTCGGCTACCCTTCTTTTCTGCACTCCATTCCTCGAAGCTTGATAAAAGCAATGCCTCCGCCTCAGAATATCTGCCATACATACAAGATGGAAAAATTGTAAGAGATGAGACATTGACAGCCTTCGAAGCAGGTTCAAGTGCCAAAAATGTTTTGACTGGTGTTCTAGTTTGTTCGAATAACACTCATTGACGTGTAATTTAATACAAAGATACGAGTTGATAAATTCATGTTACACTCCTACTACACTTGACAGTTAAAAGCACCGAGTAACAATATAACAATTGGATCGATGACAGTTGATTCAAAATACTTTACAATATTTCAATAGGCGTCTTCTCGAATAATAAAATCTTTGCTTGTATAATCTATCGGACAATGACTATTTGATTGAATGAAGAGCTATCACTATGAGAGAGATCTCAATATCTATACTCCGAGCGAGTGCCACTTTTCCCGATGTACCCTGCATCCCCATAAAGCCTGTACGAATGATTCGGTGGAGAAGTGTGCATTTGTTTGAGACGGGGGACTTCCGCAGAACCCATAGTATTCTGAATAATCAATCTGTAATTGTTTACAAAATCAGATTTCCAGCACTTACCTGTACTCGCTGCTGTTGTTCTGGCGGCCTGGGAACACTCTGAAATCGGAACATCAAACTTATCAGTGGTTATCACATGACAAGAACGAAGTGAAATGCCTCCCCACCTCTGAGGAATATTGAGACTTTGGATGATATAGCTGTGGTGTAGGCTGAGGCTTTCCTATCATACCTTGACGATCAGCATCCTGCATTTGTGTCTTAGCCTGTGGTAGAACAGGTCTATCCATTACACCATAGGCTTCTTCCACCATTGGATAAACTCTGGATTTCTTATCTGCCAAATTCTCAAGTGACATAGGGCGGTCAACTATACCGTAAGCTTTAGACGCAACGGGTTTCCTTACACTTGGTGGTTTTTCCGGCATTTTCTCACGTGACACAGGGCGGTCAACTATACCGTAAGCTTTAGACGCAACTGGTTTCCTTGCACTCGGTGGTTTTTCCGGCAGTTTCTCACGTGACATCGGGCGGTCTGCTATACCGTAGGCTTTAGGTGCAACCGGTTTGCCTACACTTGGTGGTTTTTCCGGCAGTTTTTCACGTGACATAGGGCGATCAGCTATACCGTAGGCTATAGGTGCAACCGGCTTCTTTACACTTGGTGGTTTTTCCGGCAAACTCTCACGTGACATAGGGCGGTCAGCTATACCGTAGGCTATAGGTGCAACCGGTTTCTTTACACTTGGTGGTTTTTCCGGCAAACTCTCACGTGACATAGGGCGGTCAACTACACCATAAGCTTGAGACGCCACTGGTTTTCTTGCACTCGGTGTCATTTTAACCGGTCGATCTATAACACCGTAAGCTTTTGGTTGTTTGCTCTCATCAGGGATGCCTTTTGCTGCACTTGGCGCAGTGTCTTGAGGTGGTTTACGTATAGACAGCTTCTTGTTCTGCGGACTAGCCGGGATGTCTTGTAATATGTCGGGATGGACCGTGGCTGGGATGTCTGCAAGGAAGTCGTTTTGAAGTGAAGGTGGCCGAGCAACCGAAAGAATAATGTGATCTGCTTCGCCGGGTTTATTTGCAGGAACTGCTACTTCTTCCGGTTTTGGCTTCATTCTTTCCGCTGACGTCAGCCAGTAATCAATTACTTCTGATCCAGAATCCTCCTCTCCTTTCTTTTCCTCTTTACGGGCATCCTTAGATTCGGCTTTTCCCTTTTTCTTTCTTTTTTGATCTTCACCTGCGATTTTTTTCTGTTCATCTTCCGACTTCTTCGTCATCCGCTCTTTGGAACCAGGTTTGGAACCAGGAACTGACGCTGGTGTGGGAGCTGCAGTTTCTTTGATTTTTCCTTCATCTAAGTGGCTGGATTTTTCTTTCGAAAGATTTGGAAGATTTGTATCCACGGAGGGCTTCGGTTTATCGCCTGATGATAAAGCTGCCGGTTTGTCACCAGTCTGAACAGAAAGTTCGTTTGATGCGATAGTTGACTGACATTCTCAAAGATGTGGCAGACTTAGCGACACTTTATTCTTGTTTTCACTGTTATTATAATATCAAGATTTTAGACTGTTTTGGTGATCACTTTGTGCAGGCCATTGGTAGGATACCCAGAGGCACAGTCCGTGATCAAAATTGCAAATGAGTTTTATCCCTAGGAATAACCTGGGCCCCACTCCCCCCCCCCCATTTTTTGACATAGAAAATTTTATCCCCGTCTCTCTGATGTCCGGATCCCCACGTGTCTTGCCGTCTAATCAAGTGTTACATGGCAGTTAAGGGCGGAACAACAAGTGTCTGCTAGGTTCATAGGTACCTACTCGGGTCTAAATCTTACCTCGAGGTTTGCGTTCTGAGCAAAGAGGCAATTTAATAGGCCCGGCAGTAGCCTAGGCTGGTTACTCTGCACAGACTGATCCCTATCCTGTTATCTTCAGCAGCAGACGCTTGAGCTCAACAGCGGGTGTTCATACCTGGAGACATGCGGTATCACCACTTGACAACTACTAATACCTTTGCCCAAGCCCAAGCTTTGCCTAAGCCTGCTTTCCTTTCCCTTCTTTTTTGTTTCCTTTCTTTGTGCTTTTCTGTTCTGCCAGCCTAGCTTTTTTCCTCGCGGGTCTTGGTTTTTCATCACGATTTGTTGGGTTTGTTTGTATCAGTTTCCTATTTTTACATTTCTACGCTGTCCATTTTCATGTTTTTATTTCTACGAAGTGCATCTTGAGCACAAGTATCATATAAATTAAATAAATATTTATGTCAAGAAATGTACTGTAGTTGAACTAATCGGGCTGGGTGGCAGTAAGGAATGAGCGCTTCCAGACCGTCTCATGCCTGGTTTGCTTTTACAAAACAGGGTATTTCAAACAAACGTACTTTTTCGATTAAGACTTCGTCAAGAACAACTTGTGTACGATCCTCTTGGACTTCTGAACGCCGCGTTTTTGAGCTTTTACTGCGGCGGCATGATGAGCATAAACCCATCCCGGAATGTTGCCTGGAAAAATATGTCGAATCCATCGAATCGCTTGGCCCACGCATTGGTACGATTGCTTGAAGGCACAGTTCTTGATAATTCTGGGTAATCCAGATTATGGTGAAAAATGGAAGATAAGATCGAAGCTAGTGCGGCTGAGGTGAAGAAGCTGCGTGCATCGGTGTTTCCAAAGTGAAAAAAGGCCTCGATAAGCCGTTAAAAAGGGGGCTGGACGTGAATGAAACCAGGAAAATGGAGAAGAGTGGGGCGTCCGGACGAGCTAAACAGTGTGTTTCACTGCACGCGTGTGGGTCCTGTTGCGAAAAACAGGCAATGGTAAGCCAAAATTTATATACTCATAAGCATAAATAAACAAAAAACCCTGGTAATAGCAAAAGTAGCTCACCTTTTCCAGCCTCTAGGAGTAGGAAATCAAATAAGAGATCGCGACAGCAAAAAGAAAAACAAAAGAAAAAAGAATGGAGAAAAACATAACCTCATCACTCGGCGATTAACTGATTGTGCGTGGGTCCTAGAACGAATAATAGCAATCTGTATTGTCTTGACACTTGTCTGACGTGACACCGATCAAGGGGCGGGAAAGCGAACTACGGCAACAACGGGGCTTCCACTATGCCCTAAGCGTCGGGATTGTGGGAGCGAGAGGGCCCCTCCTACCACCCATGGGGGGCGCTGCGTATTCCTAGAAGGAGAACTCTGCGACCTTTTTTATCGTGGGCCGTGCCTTTAAGCTATCATGGAGCTTTCACGACAGTGGTAGGACTCGAATCATTCATCCAAATTGAATTACACCCAACGTAAGTGTTTTTTCCAATGAAATAAGAAATGGGCGGGCATGTTAAATTGTTGATGTATTTGTGCTCATTTGCCCTTCTCCATGATCACAGCAAGTGATCGACAGGACCCGCCTCAAATTCAGAGTTCAAAACTAGCTTCGTATGGTGATAAAGAGAGCACTAACTCATATCACATTTTGTTATATATGTACCGTGTACGCTACGTCGCAGTAGTTCTGATTATTCGATAGTGAATGGTATTGATTCTTAGTCTCATTGACCTGCTATTTGGATTCAGCTTCTCTCTGCACCAAATAGCTCAATTGGTAAAGGCACGGTTCACGATAAAAAAAAGTCACTGAGTTGTCCCTTGAGGAATAATCAACGCCCCCATGGGTGGAAAATGGGACCCTCTCGTTCCCACAGTCGTGGCGCTTAGGCCATAGTGGAAGCCCCGTCGCTGCCGTAAATGGTCGCCCCTCGATCGATGTCACGTTAGGCGTGTGTCGAGACAATACAGATTGCAACTATTCGTTCTAGGACCCACACACAATCAGCTGATGGCCGAGTGATGAGGCGATGTTTTCCTCCCATTATTTTTTCTCTGTTATTTTTTGCTGCCGCGATCCCTTATTCAATTTCCTACTCCTAGGAGCTTAAAAAGGCGAGCTACTTTTGCTGTTACTAGAGTTTTTTGTTTACTTATGCTTTATAAGTGAATGAATTTTTGCTTACCATGGTCTGTTATTCGCACCAAGACCCACACGCACGCAGTGAGACACATTGTATAGCTCGTCCAAACGCCCCACTCTTCTTCATTTTTCTGTTCTGGTCTCATTCACGTCCAGCCCCTTTATAAGGTTTTTCAGAGCTTTTTTCACTTTGGAAACACCGATACACGCAGTTTTCACCTTCGGCGAACTATCTTCGATCTTAACTTCCATTTTTCATCATAATCTGGATGACCCAAAGTTATCGTGAACTGTGCGTTTAAGAGATGCATTCGATGAGAAGACAGCACGGATCAGTAGTATCAGTCAATAGTAGCGGAACTCAATTCACCACTTCAACACCAATCGGTACTGAAAGTAATCATCTGCAGTCTGCCACTCATTTGCCACTGCCAGCAATGACATAGAGGCACTCGCACATGATTTCTCTTTCAGTCTTAAGCATCACGGCTCATTTGCCAGTCTGGCTACTGAGTTCACAATCAGTCAGTGCTTATCCTCCTTCTTTGTCCTAGTTTTTCCCGAGTACGCTCGTCGCTATTCTGCTATTCTGATACTTATTCGCCACACTCTTCTGTATACGGCATATTGGCGTTTTGGCGAGATCCATCTTAATCCACTCGCAACACTTCTTCGGGCCTCCACATAGTCTTCGAAGAAGAAGTAGCATAAGGCGTTTCAAGAGGCTTCACTTGAGACTATAACTTGACTGCCTTTCTCAACGGACGGTTTGTGTCTTCTCAGTACTGTCCGTCCATCTGCGTCTAACCCTTCAGGGCCTCCTCAAAATGCACTGTCGAGATCTTGACAGTCCTAACTATTGCGAAGTCTTGTGTATTCCGATGCCGGGCTTTGACCAGTCAAAAGAAGAATTTCACTCCTACCAGATCGGCGAGCTTTTCATACAAGGCATCCACTTCTGCCCTCTTTGCCTTCGCAGCCTTGACAAGCTGCTTGCAACTTCTGCAGGCAGCCAAGTTCTAGAGTCATCTTTTTCATCTACAGCTGTAGCTTTTTCTACCTCAAAAGTTCACCAACTTCATCGTCACAGGTTCACGTTGCCTTCCTCTGAATCCACTTCGAGTCTTTCCTAGCGCTTTTTTCATCGTGGAGTGACGTTGCTTCAGGTCTGCGATGGGATCTTGGTAATCTGGAATTCCAGCTCCATGTAACCTCCAATTGAGATATCCTTTTGTTTTCGACTCGGTGCTCTTGGTAAAAGTATCATATCAACCGCTCCGTTCCTGTCTTCATTTCTTGAGAAACTCGACGGCTATGTCCGCTAGCCAAAAAACTGTGTTGCAGAGTCAGTTTTTTGCCGGGCATTACGTTTATATCCTTTACAGTTTCGAAGGACGATCTTATTGCTAGTTTATGATCGACTTCCGCTTATCTCCCGACACAAATTGTCTGACTGTGGATTTTGCGCGTCTGTAAAGGGTAATTTCTTGTAGAAAACAACGTGTTGTCATATTGCTCGTTGTGAACAATCCGGTAGATAAGTGATACTTATCGAAGTAAGGATCTTTCCATAGATCATCACTGAAGGTCCTCTCTCATTGAAGATCCCCAGTCGATTGCTGCATGACTAGAGTAAATCGCCCTGTTTCGGCTGCGCTGGGTCAAATTATCCTTACTATATATAAAGCGCTCGCGTCTGTCTGTCTGTTTGTTTGCCCGGATTTCGATACCACCTGGTAAAGTACCTACAGAAGTTTTAAGCCTACGGATGAGCGGTCGTGGACATGCAAATGCATGCATAAGTATGCATAGCCCAACTGGTACCTTTTACTATGGTTGGTATCCTACATACTGACCAAGCCAAAGACATGCATTCGTGTGACTTGGGAGCCATTCACGATCATTCGGTGCCGCTTCCACTAACCTACCCCGTTGTCCACCCTGTGATAAGTGACCACCTGCCAGGAGCCTATGCAGTCCCAACGTCAGAGCCTGTTGGGCTATTCAAGTCTACTCATATGCCAGTTGGAGAAATATAGATGACTTCATACCTCTAGACCTGAGGGAACTGCCAACACGGCAACGTTGGGCAAGACCGCTCAGGAAAGGCTGCTTGAATCTCTAGCCATAATAGGCTACTCAGATGGGAAGATAGATGATTATCTGTACTTTCGATGGATGATCGCTTGCATAGGTACCGGAGATATTATTACGCAAGCCAGGGAAATCAGGGACTGCCCATTACGAAGAGGCTTCACGGCGTCAAAGAGACAGGAAAAGAACTGTCCTTCGGGATGTGCGAAAATAGAGTACTGTCGCCGAGGATTCGAGTGATCGCATAATATTTCAAGCTGAAGCTAAGCTAACTTACCTGGTCAATAGATGCCTTACGCGCAGTAATAAACGCATCGAGTGGTTCTTACCAATGCCACCAACAAATGATAGCTATTTTATCAGCGATAAAACGGGCGTTGCGTACCATGATTTCCACCTCGCCAGATACGCACCATTTATGCGAATTTAGCTAGTTGACCGGCTGAACACTCCCCGTCGCTTGTTTCAAAGGAAAGAGGGCGTAAAGGGCGTAAACCGAAGACCTGATGCAGTCTATAAGGATGGTGAACTGTATCGTTAGACTGGCCTGGGCGAAAACGAATAGTCCTACCACACATCGTTCACTGAAATCGGAAAAAAAACTTCCTGGAACATGCGACACCAGAGTTGGGTGCTCTCATCAATAAGCACATGATCACGATATTGAAATCTTCACCACTAGAAGCCTGACGCTGAATTTGAGAATATTTTGTTCAACCCCAGCGTTAACAGCCTCCGACTCCTACGCTCCAGCATCATGTGATGAAGCAGAATGAGTTGGACGCCCTTCATGGGGACGTGAAAAAGTTATCATGGTCGGTATTAAATCAATAACATCAACCTATCGGAACGCTCGTCTTGATTGATGTCGCTGCTATTGCGAAGTTTTACACGAGGCCCTTTCACAATAACGCTAGAGACAGTCCGAAAGAGAAGAGAAAGCCTCTTTCCAGCAACAACCAAACTTCGAGCTCAAGAATTCGAGGGCGATTCGATAAGTGAAGAAGGAGAAAACGGATGAGCAAACCACATTGTGCACTAAAATTTTTCTGCGTCTACAACTTGCTCATCTTCTTGAAGGCACAGTTTACGATAACTCCTGCTAACCCAGATTACGATGAAAAATGGAAGTTTATATGGAAAATAGTGCGACGGAGGTGAAGGAACTGCGTGGATCGGTGCTTCCGAAGTGAAAAAGAAACGAAGAAACTTCATAACCGTCAGAAGGTCAAAAGTTAGTAGATGAATAAATCCATCGCACCCCACTTCTTTTTGGATGAATGGTTTTCTGCCCAATCGGTGGAAAGGCGTGGTGGCTAAAGAGGGCCACTATCTCGATTTTCGGTACAGCCACTATAACGCGTTGGAACTCATCCGCTATGGGTGTGGCATTTAGCCGAGCCCTTGTAACGCCATCTCTAAGCCGTTTACCGATTTAACAGTGTCACATATGGTATACGGGAACCTCGTAGATTTATCAGGAAGGAGTTTTCTTAGAAACCATTTTTATCGTTCGTAGATTGTGCCTTTGAGTAGGCTTAATCCTTTCTTTGAAAACTCAGACTGTTGGGCTCATTCAAACAACCTCATTTGTTTCAAACTCAGCTGTAAAAACACTACTATTAACAAAACTACTAAACAAGTGATGTTCGGAACCGGGCTCGCATTCCACATAAAAAGTAAGCCTCGGAACAAACCACTCTTCTCTACATTCAATAGTTTAATGATTGCTGACATGTATAGCCACTATTATGAGTCATGACCTGGTGGTCTTGATGTTAAAACAACCTTCATTATGGATCTAACTATCACGTGCTGCTGGGACAAACTGGAGCAGCAACTTGACCCTTAAGAACAATACATCTGCTGCTTTTTTCATCCACTGCTACAAAATTACTGCCTCTAGGTGTCAGGATTCGCGACTCACTGGATGGTTCTCTTTCTTCTCTGAATTCTCTCAATTCCGATATGGACGCAACTGAACATGATTGGTTTTCGATAATCTGGGATTCCACCACTATTCTGCTTATAAAGTAAGTATAGAGCCATAGATAACGATAGATAGTTGTCTTCATCGGTCGGCAAAACTAGTAAAAACTGTGCAGTCGACTGAGTTGCTGCTGTCATATCAAACGATAACACAGGTTTGTAGAGCAAATTACCACTTTTTGCAGGCACTTCTACCAAATAGGCATACTCTTTGACGTTTCCGTGTTCATATTGGCGCTTGAACTCGGTATCGCGGCACGCAAGACACTGTGAGCTTTTTTGATTGAAGCTAAACACCCCCAATGAACACGAAGAAGGATTATGTGGTCATCGCCTGCGAATTTGCACCCTTCCTTGACCTTTGTGACCCTTGATCTACGATAACGTCGCTGGAAGGTACCCTGCTTAATTCTGAATAACGTCACTACGGCTCTCCTATCTTAGCGGCGGACTTTAGAGTTAGCAGTCCCATGCTTCTCTGATCAGTGCCTCCCAAAGTTAATCTACTCAAAAAGCTTTAGAGTTTTTAGAGAGATGTTGGAGCGAGCACGCCACATTTGTTTCCATTTCATTCTCTGTCGAAGCCGAAGCTGCAGACGTTGACCTAATGAAAAAATTTCAATCTTGAGAGGCTAGAATAAGAATCATTTTGACTCAATGAATCTTGCTAGGATTGTAAGAAGGTGGAACATGAGGACACACTATCCCAATCTTATTGCATGAAACATTTTGAGCTACTGTGCCAAGACTGCACCGCGAATAAAACGGCAAGGTCGCTTCTGTCTAATATAAAACATTTCTTTCTGGACTTGTTTATTGACAACCACTCAGATACTTGCTGCCTCCGCCTCTCCCATCTCCTCCATTCCCCAATTCCTCCACATAGCTTGAGCAAGCTTTCGCTCAAATGCTTTCAAAAATCGTGATCTCCTTGTCACCCGAACACCTGACCATCTCAGGAACTGGCCTCTAATGATGCAATCACAGCTTCACAGGTTTTTCCTACGACTGAATGTAAGTGAATTTGAGTTATTTTGACTTGGATCTTCAGAAATATCTAAGTGTATAAGACAGGCAGTTTGAGTTGACCATTATCTTGATCAAATTAAGGAAATTAGCAAGCCTTCCAAGAAATTCACTGGGTAGATCAATGTCGATGAATCAAGTGAGATACAAGGACCTCGGTATAGGGATGCGTTGTTTCCCGTCCGGCTTCTCCCTGGAACTAGTGCATCTTCGTATCCATATTTACTCCACTTCATGGAATATCCTCCTCTCTACTTCCGTTGAACGCTTACTGCACTCAGCGATGGTCAATCCCCATTTGATTACGCCATTCAACCTACATTTAGAGTTGCTTTGATTTCGGAATGCTTCCAGACTTATACAATCTTCGGCAAAAAAGGTAACCTCGATACAGCCTCATTCTTTGTCTCATCATCTAGTCTTTACCATTGAGATTTGATGTCAATCTACTGTTTCCCTCTGAGACTGTATGTATTGTGATGGAGCTACTTGCTTCTTATTCCTTGACTTCCGCCTGCTGGGTTTATGCAAAAAAAGCTACATCTTTCAAATAACATGTACTTCCAGGGGGAAGAGGCTCATAAACACTGATGGATACTTATTGGCCCTTCTCAGCCGTCGCGGAGAGCGAGTTAAGATAGGTTATCGAAGGCTACGTGACTATGCGAAATATTGATTCCAGCGAACCTACGTGACAGTTAAGAGAATGGCGGTCGAAATTTGATCTCGAGAGGGTTCCCCGCCTATTACGTGATTTCCAGAACTTCAGGGGCCACTTTGGACTTTGTACCCTGGGTGGTATGAAGGGCCACGCACGTGGTATCGAGGTTATTATTCTACAACTATTCGGCGACCAACTTAATGCGTCATCGACTGAACATATCATTAAATAGTCTGATGTCATTTATCTATAGTATCCGCGTGACCTTTAATGGTGCATCGGGATCGCCAAACGGACCGGAGATTTCGCAGGCGCAATTTTCATCTTTTTTGTGCATTTTGAACTTTTAATTTCATTTTTTTTGATTTTTCCCTTATACCGTTTTAGCAAAACTTTGTGGATGCGCACACTACGCGAGTCTCAATTGCGAGATGAGTGACCCTAATACTTTGCGAACCCAGACAGCTCAACCAACGAGATATAAGAACACGCTGCGTCGGGTGATGACGGAACATGGTTCCTTAAAACCTTAATAGAAGGAATAACGGCGATCAGGGGAAAACGAACCTCTTGACTAATACCCGTAACGGTTTCGTCTGGTCGGTAGACCGGCTTAAGGGACCCACAGCAGAATACCTACAGAAAGCCAACCAAGGTTACATCGACGAAATCCTGGACGCTCTGGAGGAAGCAGAAAACCTACTGATCCGCCTGGAAGCCAGGAAGACCGGGCTTCAGTGGGTGACTTCCGAAGTGGGAGCTGCAGATGGAAGCCAGCTCAACTGGAGGCTGAAGCTACCCAAAATACCCAAACTACCTTTGATGGGGAAATGAGCAAATTTGAGAATTTTTGGGCGTTGTTTCGCGCAAACATCCATGAGTGAAATTTAAGTGAGTTATAGGAATTCAACTATTCCTTACAAACCCTGAAAGTTAGTGCGAAAGACCCTTTAAGGGGTATCCCATCACTCAAGAGACCTAGGCGCTTAAACTGTTGCATTCCAAATATGGCGATAAAGCAAAATCGGAGCGAAATCTCCGAAAGCGAATGGAAATAGTAACAGCCAGAAACAGCCAGATGAGCGAGCAACGTATTCTGCTGCAGTATCTGATATCCCTGACGGCACAGCTGGGACAAAAAGAAATTAGCCCTGAGGAATCCTCAATTGCGCAAAAAGTACTAGTGTAATTTATTGTCGATTTGCAGCGACGACTACTAAAGCAAAAGGTCAATCAGGATTACGAGGAAGATAGTTTGTCGATGGTGGACCTTCTGAGGGAGCTGGATGTCCTGATAAAAACTGAAGAAAGGGTGGCTGAAATGATTCAGGAGAACGACCCCTGCGAACAAAGAGCATCAAGAGCAACAAAGCCGAAATTCAACAGAGCTGAGAGCAGGACGCGTTGTGTTTACTGCGACGAAGCTAACCATAATGCCTTGCGCTGTCCGAAAATTTGACTATTGAGAACCGGGAAGAAATCATGAAGTAGAAAAAACCATGTATGAACTGTGCAATGCGCGACCACTTCTACGTCTTAACGGGTCAGGCCCAGGTAGTCAATGCAAAGACGGGGAAATTGCAGATAGTTCAAATCCTGCTAGACACGAGCGCTGACAGGTCTTTCATTCGAAAAAGGTTGACGGAAAAGCTTGAGCTACCTGCAGTCAGAGCTATAAAGCTGTCAGTACACATCTTCGATGCAACACAGCGAATGTGAAAGCGTGGCACGCTCACTAACTGGTAAGCCTTCGCGAGCAGCATCGAAAATGGATGAATTTACCCGCAACCCAGAATCACCTTCACACGTTGGCGCAATTGTGCTTTTGGTTGATCCAATTCAATCGCGCAACGAGTGGAAGTTGGCGCGCATCACAGCAATCCACAGAAATGACGACAATGCGATTCGTGAAGTGTGCCTATTCACAGCTACAAGGCGAAGGATCAAATTTGGTTGTTCCCTTAGAGCTCGACTGCGACCCCGTTGAACGAGAAATCGATCCCCCACTGCAGTCAGCAAAAACCATTAGCTCAGCATCGTTACAATTTGCTAGAACACCATCCAGTAAGTTATCAAGATTGCATTAAAACAAATGAACATTGAAAAAAGGGAGTTGCGAATGTAATCCAGTTTCGGACGGGACTCGAACCCGCACTTGTCCTTTACGGGGACCGTGCTCTTATCCCTTACACTACCGAGACCCCGTTTTGCCCTCGCCTTCTTATATGCCGTAGCTTATCAGCACTCACACGTACAACGTGTTGAGCCGGTTGCCCAATATCAGCACAGAACCGATAAGCTGTAAACTTTACATGATATAACTTGTTTTCACTTGACGTTTTGTTAACTGCTGTTAAAGGAAGTCATGCTGGCATTGAGGCCTTTGCGACGGAAGAATGCTCATTGCGGACCTGTGATTTAGAGTAGACAGCAGTGTTTCAGCCATGTGTTCGTTCAATCGATTCGAGGAGTATAGTACGGGGAAATATGACTATAAGAATCTTCTGCGAGCACTTTCAAACAACCCGAACCGAATGCGCTCCTGGTAAGATCGTGGACGGTTGCCGAGACGACATGTATCAGTGCACTGTCCTAGATCAGTTACACGATGGAGTTCCCCTCTTTTCCCAGACCAACGAGCTTTGGGGGGAGTTGAAGCGAGACACGCACCTTGCAGAGCAAAAAGCAGAAAGTTACGAGCTCTGTTTCTTCCTCCTCTAGGACTATGAACGCCTTACCCCCAATCCTCGTCGCGACAAGGAAGATCTCACAAGCAACATAGGACTCCATGATGGCTTAACCGCAGGTCTACTACGATGCAGAGGGAAAGGAAGACAAGTTGACGACCGAACAGGACACCATGGAAGCCATCATCGCCGACCAGCTGAAAGCCATCAATGAGCTGTATATGACCATAAGGAGCATGCGCGCGACAGCACTCAACGAGGAAAGGGCCATGCGTGAACAAACAGGAGACCATGGCCATGACCATTTCTGTCATACAAAGATCGCTCGAAGAAATGTCGAGCCAGCTCACTCATGGACAGAGATATTCGGGAGAATACACGGTCAAGCAGCTGGTCAGACCGTTGGACTTCACGAGAGGAAGCTGTTGACGAAGATTGATGTTCTGGAGATACGTATGCACTTCCTGGAGCAAGAAAAACCGTGCCCGATAAGAGAGTATAACAGTGGAATGGACTAGAAGGAAGAAACTACAATGCCTTGCTCGTTTTGCGGCCATCGAGAGAATCATTATAGCGATTCGTGTCCCAGGGAAAGAGACAGTGCACGGAGAAAAATCCTCCCTAAGAAGCAACACCGATGTGAGATATGCCTTGAGGCTTTTTCTGGATGCCCGAAATAGTAGATGTTTTTACTGTAACCTATGGGACACCATTCCGCCATATGCGATTGGCCGGATAAAGCTGAGGAATCGAAGACGAGATCCAATAGGCACTGCGAGAACTACGATAAGCAAAAAAAGAGGTCCCAGCCTTATGCAGACGGCTCGGCGTCAAGGACGATCTATGGAGCAGGGACGACCTCCACACCTATTGTACCCTTCTGTCATTTTTTTGCGATTGCCTGGTTTTCTTGGCTACTTATCTATCTATATCAGCTTTTTATCAGTTCCTGCCCGAAGCACCTACAGCTTCATTTTATACCGCAGCATGTACCAAAGTGACAAGCTGTAAAACGATTCATTTGAACTCTGTAAGCTTTTCGCTTCAAGTGTTTGATATTGTTACTCGTTGTGAATGTTTTCATTTCTTGAGGAACACCATTGCCTATGGATCTTTCTGATCCGATAAGGGCTCTAAGTTCTGCTTATGCTTTCAAGAAAGTGCGGATTATCCATTTCATATTGTGTAGCAAGTACCAATGCGCATCCAAATCCGTTGGCATGCGCCACGATTCATCCGGCTCTTCCTACCGTTTGCGCAGCATCTTATTCTACGCCGCGCATTTATACCGTGATGAGCTTTTATTGGGCTGCGTTTTTGTATGGGTTGAACCACCACTACCAAAGAAACCTTTTATACTTCACCAATAGCCCTTAAGCCGCTTTTATAGGTTTCTATCTTCTAAAGATCCAAGACTTTTTTCATGAGTCAAAGCAAAACTTTAGCTCGATTTTCTCAGTACAACGTTACCGTTCCACTGTTCTAATTCAATTCTCCTAGCGAAACGCTATCGTACCATTCTTTTGCTCTTTTACCCATTGTCTCCAATCAAGAGTGAAGAAGGTCGGTGCCCATTCATCACTCCTTCTCTGACGACCTGTCGGTATAACAAGGAACTAACACGGTGTTATGTATATTATTCCCTGTTATAAATAAAGGATAAAGTCTTTGGCGTTGACCAATCCCGTCTGAGGGATGCGTCCCCGCACTCCACTTCCATCCAGAATCGTAGTGACGAAATTAATGCGTATGTGGTTTATAGAATGCCCTTCGCACCAACCCTCCTCCTTTCTCATCCGGGCTTGGCACTCGCATTACGATCATCCAGATCTACGCACCTACGGAGGATTCGAACGACGACACAAAGAACGACTTCTATGAGCTTCTTCAAGACACCATCGACAACGCACCAAAGAGAGATTTGAAAATTGTTCTTGGAGATTTCAACGCAAAAATAAATGGCAAGAGATGCGGCTTCGAGAACACAGTCGGACCAGTCGCTTCTTCTGAAGAATTGAGCAATAACGGTGAGCGACTCATTTCGTTCTGTGATCACAATGAACTATGTATTGGGAACACCTATTTCCAACACAGATAGATCCATAAGAAAACCTGGCGCTCTCCGGACGGAAGAACGTTAAACGAAATTGATCATGTATGCATAAGCCGCAGGTGGAGGAGTTCCCTCCAGGATGTTCGTGTGCTTCGAGGTGCAGATATCGGCTCGGATCACTACATGGTCAGAGCGGCGGTTAAACTCAAGTTGAAGAAAATAAGAAGTACTCCATTTGCACGACCGTTCGCTGTAGAGAAATTGAAGGATCCCAACCTTGCTTCAAGGCTTGCCTTGGAAAGGCGGAACCGATTTGACGCCTTGGAAGAAATCACGAACCTGGAGGATGAGTGGACAGCTATAAGAGATACTATAAAAGTTTGCGCTGAGGAGGTAGTTGGTCGAAGACGTGGAAAGAAAAAAGAAGAATGGATTAAGGACAGCACGTGGCAAAAGATTGATGAGAGGAAGTACGCAAAACTAAAGAGAGAACAGGCCAAGACTAGTAGCGAGTTGGAAGAGGCAAAAAGGAGGTACACCGAATTGGACCGCCTGGTGAAGAAATCTAGTCGTGACGATAAGAACGACTGGCTGATAAGAAAAGGTGCAGAAGCGCAGTACGCCGTTGATCATGGAGACTCGAAGACTTTGTATCGCATTGTCCGTGAGTTGACAGCAAACCGGAACAATTCGAATGTACCGATCAGAGACAAAAACGGCAGGCTCCTCTCCAATAGCGATGAGCAGAATCAAAGATGGCTTGAATACTTTCGAGATATTCTCGACCAGCCCAGTCCATCGACAACATACTGTTTTGACAACACGGACCCGGTTGAACAGCTCGAGGTAAATACTGGCTACATAACGAAGGAGGAAGTAAGTGCAGCAATTGAGTGCCCCAAGAATAGGAAATCCTCTGGTCTAGAGGAAATCTCTGCGGAATTATTGAAGGCAGGAAGCACTGTCGTGGTGGAAAAACTTGTGAAGTTATTCAATCGGTGCTGGAGCCAAGGAGAAGTTCCAGAAGACGGGAGAAGAGGCGTCATTGTTAAAATACCCAAGAAAGGAAACCTGTCAGACTGCAGTAATTGGAGAGGTATCACACTGCTATCTGTGCCGGGAAAAACCTTTTGCATTGTTCTGCTCCGACGAATTTGCACGGCTATTGACGGACAACTGAGGGAGGAACAAGCCGGATTCAGGAGCGGAAGATCATGCAGCGAACAAATCTTCACCCTCCGAAACATCGTCGAACAGTGTGTGCCTGCCGCTTGTCATCAACTTCGTTGATTTTAAAAAGGCTTTCGATAGTATTCACCGCGAGTCGCTATGGGCTATCCTGAAAACATACGGCGTACCGCAATCATTCATCAGCATTTTCAAGAATTTGTATCTCAACTCGTGTTGCTGCGCGAGGACGGATGCGGGCTACACGCCGTTCTTCCAGATTGATACAGGAGTGCGGCAAGGATGCATTCTGTCTCCGATCCTGTTCAACGTCTGTCTGGATTTCGTCATGAGGGAAACGATGAAGAAAGTAAGGGCAGGCATCAGTTGGCATGATCGAAGCAGACTCACGGATTTGGATTTCGCTGATGACATAGCACTTCTTGCTGAAGACGAAAATAAACTTCAGCAGGTCACTACCTGCCTCAGCAGAGAAGCGAGCATGATAGGATTACGTATCAGCGCCTGCAAGTCCAAAGTCACGAAGGTCGGCTTTGAGCAAACGCAGCTGAACATCAGCGTTGACGATACAATATTGGAAACCGTTGGCAATTTCGCTTACCTCGAGAGTACGATAACTCACAACGGTGATGCTGAAATGGAAGTTCGCATTCCAATAGCGAAAGCTGCTGCCGTATTCCAACGACTCCAGCCATTATGGGCCAGTTCATCGATATCACAGAACATCAAGTTGCGCTTATATTACTCTATCGTGATCCCTACGGCATTATATGCAAGTGAGTCATGGAAGAGTACTGCTAGCCTCGTCAAGAGATTGAACGCCTCCCATCAGAGATGCCTATGACGGATAATGAAAATACGCTACACGGACCACGTCACAAATGAGGAAGTTTTACGACGTTGTGGTTCAAACTGCCTCCACGTGGTTGTGGCACAGGTAGACTTCGACTGGCTGGTCACATTTTGCGCATGGCACAGCAACGAGTTTCACGAGTGGCCATGAACTGGATACCTCCAGGAGCCAAGCGAGGAAGAGGCCGTCTCAGAAACACGTGGAGACGAACGTTCGAGAATGATCTAAAGATTATAAATGTTTCTAGGAGCGAGGGCGAAATGATTGCACAAGACCGGCATTAGTGGAAAAATCTCGTCGCCCGATGTGCTCCCCAGCAACTAAGTTCAAGTAAGTCTAAGTAAGGTTTATAGAATGACTTGCCGTGGGCAGCCGGGTACATGTCAGTGTTTTAAAGGCAAGGTTCACTATAAAAATGTTTACTGAGTTCTTCCCTCAAGAATACTAAGAATTATTAATACCTAATAATAATAAGTGGCCCCCATGGCTGGTAGAAGAGACCTTCTCGCTCGCAAAATCTCGACGGGTAGGGCATAGTGGAATCCTTGTTACTGGCATGGGTGGCTTTCCCGCCTTTCGATCGATGCCACGTCAGATGAGTATCTAGGCAATACCGTTTGCGATTATTCGTACTAGGACCCACACAATCAGCTGATCGCCGAGTGTTGAAGCGATGTTTTTTTTCCCTTTTTTTTCGTCTGTTATTCTTTTTGCAACCGCGATCCCTTTTTTCATTTCCTGCCCTGAGAGGTTGGAAAAGTTTAGCTATTCAGGCTGCAAATGGAGTTTTTTATTTATCTTCATAAATGAATGAATTCTTGCTTACCGTAGTCAGTTATTTGCACCAGGACCCACACGTACGCACTGTGTGCAGCTCGTCCTAACGCCCCACTCTTCTTCACTCTTCTGGTCTCACTCTCGTCCAGCCCTCTTTTTGATGATTTCTCGAAGCCCTTTTCACCTCGAAAACACCGATCCACGCAGTTCCTTCGCCTCCATCGCACTATTTTTCATCTTACCTTCCATTTTTCGTCGTAATCTGGATTACCCGAAATTGTCGTGAACTGTGCCTTCAACCCCTCAAACAAGTCTGGTATCCATTCACCAACCTAGGAGCGATGGAAGGCTTGGTTTGGTCTAGGCGGATACCGATCCGGATTTTACCGTGCTAGTGAGACGGTTGGCCCTATTCCCTGTTATACAAACACTGTATCACCAGTATAATACTCCGTCCCGTTAATCGTCGAATTTCTCTAGGAGGCTTCACTAACGTCTCCATTCTTCCCTAACGCGAGCCAGAGTAGTCACGTTGATCGCTCGCTCGAGAGACACGGGTATAGCATTTCCAATGTGAAAAGCTTTCGTAAAAATAGGCTGACCACCGCGCTGGCCGCCATGCTGGTTTTCGTATGACGCTACACTGAGTTGCAAAGACGATGCCTCTGTTGTTTCAAGAGACGGTTCTTCTTTTTCTTTTCCCGTTCCCGAAAGCAACGTGAAGAAGGCAGAGCCTTTCCGTCCTGGTCAATCCGATGACATTATGCTTGACCTTCCTAACTTGCATCATCAAACCTTTGATACAACCTTCTGATGCAAGAGTTTTGTGCGTCGCAAGAATAGATTGCACTTGCAGTCGTCCCCCTTCGGACAGTCTGTTATTGAGGCTACCCAAAAGAGGAAGGACTAAGAATGCGACCTGTACTTCATTTGCAATTGGGAGCCGCCCCCGGCCTATCTGGTCTTTTCCCAGCCACTCGAATGCAAATTTTCGACTAAGCCGATGGGTAAGATACCCATCGCATCAGCAGACTCTTTACAAACATAAGCATGGATACGCCTGCGAGGAAATAGAGTTATAAATCGAGCTAATACAACAGCAGGCACTTGATCCCATGAATTCCCCTGCATTTCTGAGCAAGTACCAATGACCACCTGGCATAGCGCTAGGTCGACGTATCACCATCCGACTTGAGATCCAAAGGACCCTCAGTGATGAGATACATGACCACCAATACATGAAACAAACTTTATTTTACGAATGGATTCTAACGAAATTTTTGAAGAAAGCAAGGTGAGAGGAAGGACTGACCGCGCACTTCTATTTTTGTGATTCTTTTTCTTGAACTCTCACGTGAGTATCTCGTGGTTATGTCTAAAAATGAAAACCTCTCTGGATCAACACATTCGAGAAATACCTCAGAGAACAAGGTTCTGGAAGAGGAATGGCGATGGATTCATTACAATAATCATGAGGTAAAAATGTAAACAGCAAGCTTCAGATAACTCACCTTTCTCGTGAACCCGTCCGTAATAAATGAGGCTCCCTAAGCCGTATATTCAGCATGTTGTGATTCTTCCATTTTATCACAACCTCAGCACCACCTTGGTACAAACAATCTTCATTACGTGTGGTGGAGCGTTTTAGCATCAGCACTTTGTGTGAGGATTCGGAAAAATAAAGAGTTTCTATCGCGTTCTTCTCTCACATTTTCCAGTTTCCAATCTAGAAATATCAAAATAATACTGAATTTGTGTTCCATTACTCAGCTGATGGATTACTCAAAAGAATTCGTTCGGTAGTACCCAATTCAAGGGTTCTTCAATGTACTCAAGGAGATTTTGGTCTTTTCATAATTATGGGCCACTTTCGATTTTGAGGGTGGATTGTCACACGGCAAACAACCAAAGGCGTTTCTCAAATGTAAACATTCAAGTCTTCTGATAGTTCGAGCCACTGGCAGCCTGACCAGCGCTGCGCACGTGCAGGTTGCGAAGGGTGAAAATCAAAAGTGGTGGGGTCACATGGGCGCGCACCATTTCTGAATTCTATACGACTAATAGAGAGGGGCTACGACAAAAATGAGAAGGCTATTGCATGCTAAGGATTCTTGGTCGCAGCTCGTACAATGTTTTCAAATCTTCTGCATATCATTTAAGCTGTGATAATCTCACCATCCAACCTTTTAATCAAATTCAGCCAGCATTTATTCCTTTTTACGGCTCCAACAGCACATCGCCAATTTCCTACGTAGACAATGCGACTAAGATAAGTATAATATACCAGTTGTACACGTAGTTGCACTGTATGCCCACGACCGCTCATCTAGTCATTCGAGTCATTCAGCGGAATGTTCAATGTGTCAGTAGCACTCTGATTAGATCTTGAGCGAATCTCATCACCTTGGTGACATTGAAATTAAAGCGAAAAGACCATTTTCTTTCCACTCCTTAAGAACTTCGAATTATATTGTGCATTTTTCAAAATGGAATTCTTCATTGGGTTGTAACCAGTCGGGTCGCCCGGCGTACGTCGGGCCACATTTCTTACATTCACAAAGGGGTGATAAAATATAGTTAGGGGAGGAAGCTTAGCTTCTATTCAACACTGAGGTCTACAGTGCAAAGGAGGGGTAGCCGACGTCACATCGTTATCACCTCCATCTTGTATAGATATACATATGTAGCACGATGCCAATACAGATCGAAATCACAGTTTTGGAGTGCCTACTTTACTTCACATCACTCACTACACTCCGCAGTACTAACTGTGATCCATTAACCTACCCACGAAGTTACTGCCTTATTTATAAGAAGGAAGTGTAGAATAGGACAAGCTTTTTCATATCACTACCTTTATCGTAACCGTAAGTTTTGCGGACGGACAAACCGACACACTAGATTTCTGCTTTATAAATGAGAGAGACTCTTAAGGACAAAATGAAGCACAGCCTAGTAGTTCAGTCGGGTAATGTTCTGATTGATAGCGATTCTCCACAAATGAAAAATGAGGCTACTCACTCAGAACTCGCTCTACTTATTTAAACTGCTACCCAACTAAATTATCTACACAGAGCCATCCTCATCGGGTTAGATTATTCAGAAAAGTTGAGAAGGAGGGCAAGTAGCAATCCGCTTCACCTCACAGAACCTAGTGAGCAAAAAATTCGAAGCGCGTGAGATTCCAATGAAAATCGCTCGAGCTTCTGCAACCTTTGCGCACTGCTTCTATGACACAGTGTTACACGGGTCATTGGCGTACAACGTAAGGTGCAGCATAGACAGTACATTCGGCAATTTCCTATGTAGTCAATGCAACTACGATACGATACGTATAACACAACAGTTGGGCTATGCACGCTGATTGTTGCATAGTATGTCCACGACTGCTCATCTGATTGAGTCACCGCAATGTTCAATGTATCAGAACTGGGCCACTAAGAGGGCATTCATCGATATATTACCAGTTGAGCTGTGCATGCTTATGCATGCATTGTATACTCACAACCGCTCATCCGTAAGCTTTGAACTTCTGTAGCTTCTCCATCAGGTGATATCGAATTTCCGCGAAAACAGACAGATGGTAAGAATATTTTATTAGAGCAAATTTATGAGCAGTTGATCATAGCTTCACTGCGGAGCCCTCCAACTGTAAAAGCCTGACCACCCCCAGTTTGGCTGCAGCAAATCATTTCCACTGCATTTGAACGTTTTAAAGAGAGTTTTGAATTTCTGGCCATGGTCCCACCCACCCCTTGCAAACTCTACCCAACTCAGGGATTGAGCAGTTCCCTTCTATACTCTCTGACCACTTTTAACCTCATTTTAGAACGCTTTTGAATAGACCGATGAAATTTTGATTCAAGCCCAGCCCATCTTGGTGCTAATCTTCTTGGGCTTACCCACATCTGTTCTATTGCCTTTAACCACTTTTTCCCACTTCCAAGAAAGTTTCTGAACAGAGCTACGAATTCTCGACCAGAGCTCCGCCGACTTTAGTGCAAATACTGCATACTTCTGAAGTATAACCACATTCGTTTTAGTACCTCTAACCACTTTCCTCCGCATTCTAGAACGTTGCTAGACAGGGTTATAAATTTTTGATTCGAGTTTTTTGATTCCTTTTACCCCTTTTCGAGCTATGTTGACGCATGCCCAGCACGCATAAAGCCTTGCTTACCCCTTTTATTCATTTTTCTGATCTCCAGGCCTTCATTAAATCGATTTATGAAGGTATGTCGAAACCGCCCACTGCGAGAACGTTCCGCTCACCGTTAGTGAGTCTCTCGCATTTCATTTCTTGGCCAATAACCCACCTTTGTTCATACTTCCCGGCGTCTGCAGTGCTATGAGAACAAACGAGTAGGTTCGCCCAATACGCATCCCACTCCTGTGCATGTCACGCCTCCTTTGGGCGGAGCTTGGCTGAGCTCACATGTGATCTGTCAGTATTGCCCTGTGCTCAACCCATTCCAAACTTGACCCCACCTCTCCAATCTTTCTTCAGGTAGTATCGGGCTTCGTACAGACAGGCAGAGAGACAGAAAGACAGACAGACAGATAGACAGACAGATTAGATAGATAGATAGATAGATAGATAGATAGATAGATAGATAGATAGATAGATAGATAGATAGATAGATAGATAGATAGATAGATAGATAGATAGATAGATAGATAGATAGATAGATAGATAGATAGATAGATAGATAGATAGATAGATAGATAGATAGATAGATAGATAGATAGATAGATAGATAGATAGATAGATAGATAGATAGATAGATAGATAGATAGATAGATAGATAGATAGATAGATAGATAGATAGATAGATAGATAGATAGATAGATAGATAGATAGATAGATAGATAGATAGATAGATAGATAGATAGATAGATAGATAGATAGATAGATAGATAGATAGATAGATAGATAGATAGATAGATAGATAGATAGATAGATAGATAGATAGATAGATAGATAGATAGATAGATAGATAGATAGATAGATAGATAGATAGATAGATAGATAGATAGATAGATAGATAGATAGATAGATAGATAGATAGATAGATAGATAGATAGATA